>OMLM01003227.1:39238-55664 GCA_900302695.1 Helostoma temminkii | reverse complement strand
CTTTAACTATTGTAGACATCTAGTTCCACTTCCCCTACCTGTCCTACTGTACTGATACAAAGTGCTACTGCTGACCTTCTGACAGAAAAAGAGCATAGTTCAATCAAATATGTCACTTTTATTTATGTCCTCTCACAGTTTACATTACCATTAGTCATTAGCACTCCCCAACACGTTTTATCTGTAATTAACTACATGTTCAAGCTTTATATAGTAAAACATAAAAAGTGTCTTTGAACAACAACTGTATAGGATTTGTACAGGCCTCTGGTTTTGTTGTTAAAAAACAAGCACATCACAGAACTGAAAATGGAAACTCCACAGTTTCATTCTTTCACTGTGTTCTTTAAGGTATGGACGCATCAATACATGTCACCGATTATTGGAGAGCATCACAGACTCTCGTTTGCTAAATGAAGGTGATGAGCGAGGCCTGACACCACTGCATTTGGCTGCAAGAGGTGGGCACACGAAGGTGGTACAACTGCTGTTGCGCAAAGGAGCCCTCTTTCACAGGTAAGCACAAACAAGTGCATATTTATGTATAAACCCATAAATAAAAAGGACATGAAAATACAAACTTGTATCCAGTTCTCATACAGGTTACTCATTCCTGTTGGGGATATCTTGTTCACAGTGATTACAAAGGCTTGACTTGTCTGCACCATGCTGCAGCTGAAGGATACACACAAACAATCGAGATTCTCCTGTCAGCTAATCCCAAGTTACTGGATAAAACAGATGAGGATGGGGTATGTACACTGTGCACCATTATTTGTCCAACTCCATATTTACTTTTACACATATTTACAATGAACATTTTGACACCATAGTTTTCATGAATACTTCAAAATGAAATCTGAATGATAAGATGTTTTTATCAACACCAGGGCACTAATAAGCACAAGCAGAATTGAATAGTACGCATCACTGTTCAAATGTAAAGTACTGTCTCCTGTTTTGTATTTATACACTAGAACACTGCACTCCACTTAGCAGCAAGAGAGGGACATGTGGCTGCAGTGAGGCTTATGCTGACTCGGGGAGCAGAGCTCATCTTAAACAAGAATGATACATCGTTCCTCCATGAAGCTTTGCAAAATGGGAGAAAAGATGTGGTTAATGCTGTCATTGACAGTGACAGGTGTGGTATATGTGTTCTGTAGATAAATAATAAAAAAAGAGATTTAACCTTAAGAGTCTAAACTATGGTACATTATAGTATGTTCCTTTATGAAATGCATTTGAAAATGATGTATTTATGTAACCATGTAACCTGAAAACGTGAACACTTTTTTTAAACCCATGAAGGAAAAATTCAAAAGCACCAAATTTGTGTAGAGGTTTATGTTATCATAATTTGTACCATCTGGGAGTAGTATTGCATCTTACTGCCACAATGTAAAAATTCTATAGGGAAAATCACATTGTTTTCATGCTAATTTCTGCTGCTTAATTTCTGTATTTCTTCTTCAGATGTGGTGAGTCTTTGATACTGTTTGCACCCGGCTCAAGTCAGCGATGTCCCATATTTGATATGATTGAGTTTCAGCCTGAGACCTACAAGGTTTGCCACTGGCAAAGAGCAAAACGTTGATATTAAAAATCTGTGTGTATATCTTTCTGCAGTTTGCTGGTGTATACACACTGTCTTTCTGTGTAACACAGTTTTTCTGCTTTCTCCAATAGCACCTACTGGACCGCTGTGTGAGGGAATCTGATGATGACCACAACAGTCCTGACTACCATGTAATTCAGTTGCAACTTTCACAATCAAAACACAACAACATAATAACATAACATACGTTATCATCCAGAGGTTGAAATGTCCTTGTCCATAGAAAAATGTATGAAATTGATTATAAACAGACCAGTTTCGTTTTTAATCAGCACAACAGCTTTCAGCCGTTCAGATAATATAAAAACATGTTTTCAAATGATTGATAACCCTTTTCATTGTTGAAAAAAGGGTTTTAATGAACAGAAATCATCTTTCTTACCAAAAACAAGACAACCTCAAACTTTTGAATGATACAATAAACTGTGTATGCACATTGGGTAATGTATTGTATCTGTCTGTAATTGTTCTTTATGTGTTGTAGATTGAATATGATTTCAAATGGCTCCAAGCTCCCCTTGAAGTGACAAAGTCATTTGACAATACCATGGGGTATCAGCCACTAGCTGCCCTCAATGTAAGTAACTTTCTCCTAGAACCTAATTTTCATGCATCAGAATGCAAATAATCTACTCCCCCTTGACTGCTAAGTAGAAAAGTCCAATTGTAGTCATGCCCACGAATAAGACTCTGTACAGTCTATAGACACATATTAATGGGTTTAAAGTATGCATGTATAGGCTCTTCTGATCAGGATTAGCCTATCCCTCTTTAAGGAATAGTGCAGACCACCTACCATACCCTCTGCCGTGACAGTGGCAAGTTTTTTGTTTTGTCATAAGGCATTTTATTTTCACTATACTGGTTAATATTGGTTAATAAGGTCCAAACCCTGGCACCTGATACATATACTAACTTTGATAACAAAGGTGAAGGTGACACTTTGTTGTCACTTTGTCAAAGACAATTCTTACTTCAGATTTTCATTCTTCTGGTTATCTTGAAAAGTTAGAGACAATCTTTGTGCTTTGCCTTTGCTGATGTTTGGTAGTGTTGTAGCAAATGTGAACTATTTCTCTGTTTCTCTTTGTGCAGGCGATGGTGCAGTACAACCGCATTGAGCTCCTCAACCACCCTGTCTGCAAAAAGTACCTGCGAATGAAGTGGTGTGTGTGATTACCCTTGAGAGTGACATTTTTTATTCATGACATGAATGCAAAAAACATGATTCACTCTCTTTCAAAACACCAAAACATCAATGAATTAAAATATCACTCTTGTAACGAGTCCTTCTTTGTTTTACACATTCACAGGATTGCGTATGGGAGCATGGCTCATCTGCTCAACATGTTTTTTTACCTGTTAGGCCTGCTGCCTCTTACTTACCTAATGGTGAATCTTAGGCCTACTATGAACATCACTGCCACAGGCGAGCACGAAATCGCCATGGTGCCTACATCTTTCACAGAGGTACTAACCCTGATCAGTTTTAAAGAAGCTCTGTGTTATATTTGGAGTATATATTTGGAGTATATTGAGTATATTTGGAATTTATGTTTAAGATAAAAAATTCAAGTGCCTGTACAGTTATTAAAGTCGTGATAATACCTTAATGAACAGGTTTTATAACAATTTTGTTATTTCACAGCAAAATCTGTTCTTGACCCTCTCTATGGTGATGGTCTTGGTCATGAACATCTACTGCATAGGGAAGGAAGTGGTGCAGATATCGCAGCAGGTAGGCTACTGTTAAAGTGTCATTACCACATATAAAGCATGTGCTCATAAAGCTTGTCTGTGTAACACTAGCAGTCAGGTCTGCTACATACATTCAGGTTTAGATTTACAGGATCACTGAATGGCCACAGTCACAATGTCACCTTCACATTTTACCATTCAACTGTAGCTCTAAGAAACAATTCTACATCATCTCACATGTCCAGAAATATGCAAGTAAAATGTCTGGCATCATTGTTGTGATTGTGTACTGGCAATTAAGGCCAGGAACATTTGTATGAGAAGTTTTGTCAAATATCTGTAAATATTTGTTTGTTTACTTATTTTATATTCCTGCTGTTTTTTTCTTGTTACTTGAAAGCGCTGGAATTACTTCAAGGATTATTCCAACCATTGTGACTGGTTCTCAGCCATCTTCTCTCTTCTGTACATTATCCCTGTCATGTTCAATGCAGAGGGTTCGTTACATTGGCAAGCAGGGGCAATTGCAGTTTTAAACTCTTGGGTTGGATTTCTCCTTTATCTCCAGAGGTATTATTTGCTCTGACTTAAATATCCCCATTTCAGTGTAATGTCTTTTTCATGGTAGAGATCCATTGATATGTATAACTCTGCTGTTTCTTCAGGTTTGAGGGTATTGGCATCTATGTGGTGATGTTTGGGGAGATCATGAGGACACTGGTTCGCATTGTAATGTTGTTCATGTATCTGATGTTAGCATTTGGATTGGCGTTCTATGCTCTGATGCTGAACCAGGTAGGAGAATACTATTGACTATTCATTTACTCACGCAATATGACTTGAATGAACATGATAGTATACAAGTTGGGGCAATAATTTTTTTTATTATTGTGGGTTTATTATAGTAGGTTTTGATAAAACACATAGATAACTTTGGTATTCTTCTCTACCCTTAGAAACAGTTTGAGAGCGTGCCACTCTCAGTGATGCAGACCTTTGTGATGATGGTTGGGGAGCTGAACTACCAAAATAACTTCCTTGAAATATATTTGAAAAATGAACTTCCTTTTGGTCTCTTAACTTACATTATTTTTGTGGCCTTTGTTCTGCTCATGCCAATACTACTGGTGAACCTGATGGTAAGCATGTACTGACAACTTATAATAAATTTAATCTTTTGTTTGTTTTGTTGTTAATTAAAAAGACAATCTGCTCCAGTTCCTGAATTTTCATTCACCAGTCATTTATTAGGCGGCTCAGCTTGTAATATATTGTAAAAGATGCAAGTTTGTGGACGGCATGATGACTATACAAAATGGTTCTTTTTTGTCTTTGGTTTTGCTGTAGATTGGTTTAGCAGTTGGGGACATTGCAGAAGTACAAAGAAATGCTGCATTAAAAAGAATTGCGATGCAGGTATGTGTCAGAATAACCTGACCTTTCAAATGTACGTTGCCTTTTCAAAGCATAAAATACACTGCATCACTTATCTTGCTTGTTCTGTGCTTTCCCAGTTTACACTAAATATACCCTAAACTGATATACACAGTTAATGATCCTGTGCCGTTTTGTAGACATTTAGTTACTGAATTCATTAAAATATTTAGCAAGTAGCAAAACCCGGTCACAGCTTTATGGCTAATTAGGTTTCAATATACCCTGTAAAGTGAGGCAAATTTAAGTATATTTATTTAGATTAAAAATATAAACAGAGCTTGTGAATATAGAATTTCTTCCCCAAGTCTCACCTCTGAAAATCTATTTGACTCTAGATTGACCTCCACACTGCTCTGGAAGATAAGCTCCCTTACTGGTTTATGAAACGTGTCGACAAACTCTCTGTTACCATCTATCCCAATCGCAAGTGCTCCAGGGTATGTTCAATATTCACCAAAAACAAATACTGTACAACAAATCTGATTTTCTTTGTAACTTTTGTCATTAGATATTTGCCAGTTATTAATGCAAACAACTTTGTTAACAGCACTTTATCAAGCAGTTATTCACAGGCGACGAGGAGGCAAATGAAGTCTGGAGTCGTCTGCAGGCCAAATCACAGAACTGCCCAGTGATAGAGAATGAGCTCAAAAAGCAAAAGGCCAGGTAAACTGTATATGATGATCATATGAGAATGGACTCATAAAAGTAAGCACACTTATATTAGAGATTATAGGAAATAAACAAACAAATAAAGTTAATTGCCATAACATATGTAACAACTAATCTTAGTTCATCCATAGTGTGCACCAAAGTGTGTATGGAAACAAATGTTTTTGATGCTTGAGCAGCCCCTAGTGGTTAACAAGAAATAAAACCTGTCAGCAGATCAAGGAAAGATGTGACTGACTGAATCCTTTTTCATAATAACAACGTGTAACAACTTAAAAGTATGAACCACATGAACTATTGTCTTTTTCTACAGGATGAAAGAGATGTCAAGCATGCTGGAGAAGCAGCACACCCTCCTCAAACTCATCATCCAGAAAATGGAGATCAGCTCAGAGGCAGACGAGTATGATGGCCCAGTGAACACCAAAGCCAGTATGTGGCCAGGCTTGAGTCAGGTTAAAACTAGAGGACACACCGTGTCTCGGTGGGTCCCACTGATTAAAGCCATTGAGGCCAAAAGAAAGTGAAGAAGATGAGTAACACATCTAAACATTCCAACATTTGTGTAATTTTACAAAATGCATATATACAAAAGTATATGTAATAATGGTGGTATTATACAACTACTGCACAATGTCATTCATTATATCAAAACATAGCCTTTATCTTTTTAAAGTAAAGTTTAGAGTAAAGCTTAAATGTGAAAATTGTGCTCTTTCTATCTAATATGACGTCTCATGTATCCCTGTATTGGACCTGATCATTAAACAATCTTTAAACTTAAAAAAAAATATAGAGGAAGGTGTTTTCATTTTTTTAATGATACGATGAGTGTGAGTTTTCATCTTATTTTGTTAAGAGTTTGTTAAGAGACAATTGTGATAATATTAAAGAGCTGAGAGGAAATCTTTCGCAGTCATTTACTGATATAGAAATTTCACTTAAAACTAAGATTTCTAAGAAGAACTGTAATTTAAAAATAAATTAAGATTTCCCTCATTGTAATAATAAAAATAGGATAGATTCAACACATCACACACATTTTCTGAGAAGAGAGCCTGCTGGAGCTCTCTGGTAGCCAAAGCATTGCAGTGCACCACATAGCTCGTGTTCATGGCAGTGTTTGCAGTAGTATGCTATATTATATGTATAGTATGATTTAAGGTGGGTGCCCTGCAGCAAGATTCTTTGCAACAGGACCACTGAGGTATAGGCCTAGTGCACTGAATCTATTTAAGATAATGAGAACTTTAAAAGGCCTGAAATGCAGCTTATTATTATTAGTTTGATTTGTTTGTTTTGAACTCTTTGTGTGTGTCTTTGTGTTTTATAAGTCTGCACAGACTGGTACAGTAATAGTTTAATGTATAACACAGGCAACAAAAAAAAACAAAAAACAACTTGAAAATCTTCATAGTATTTGTCACCGGTTTTGGCTTCTTCACACAAGCTTAATGTGCTATGAGTTGCTTTGGTAACAATCATGGGAATTATGGGACATTGGGAGAGAACAGTGAAAGGCATCTGACATAATGAGCCTGCACCTGTCCCTCTGCTTCTCTTGCATAGGGACCCCATAGAGGTTGTGACCCTTTCAAGTCTGTGGTGATGGACAAATGTTAACTCTACTTTCAAGTCAAGTTTCAATTGTTATTTATTGATGTTGGCCCTGAATTTCATTATTCCCAGGGCAAATACAATAACCATAAAAATATTAATTACACTGATGTTTTGGACAATATTTTCTACTTTTACATAAGGAACCAAATGACTAATGAGCCAAGTGTTTTATGTCAGTAAGTTGAAATATGTGATACGTAGCCAGCACCTATTCATGTAAAACACACACACACACACACTTTTTTCAAATTCAACAGCAGAGCCTTTTAGCTTGCACCATGCAGTTGTGTCTGTCAACTGTTCACCTCACTGACAGATACGAAGATGGTTTAAAATGGAAGCCTGTCTGAAGCTCAAAGCTGAGAGCAGGGATTCCTCCAAAGTTCAGCTGACATCAGGTATTTGTGAAACTGACATAGAAAAGCAGGATTGAGGGAAGCATGGGCATGTGTCCTTGGATTAAAAGTCATTCTTGGTCTAGGGGAGAGGGAAACATGAGCAGACAAACACCATGGAGCATCTTACAATCATAATGAAATGCATTTTAATACTAAATAAATAAAATTGGAACATTATTATAAACCATTTAAAAACATGTTGAAACACTGACTATATTAGGATAATTATGTTATCTTGAAGCTGTTGTTCTGGTATATAATACACAGTGTCCTAGGACTTGTTGGAGTACAGTACAGCATTCAGCCCAGTAATTCTTCCCTTTGGCATGGCCAGCTACCAAAAAGCAAGCATGCATCTCAGCTGCATTTAGGTAATTCTTGGCAGAGTCTTTATACGATCATAAAAAAACTTAAATTTCACACATATTATGTGGAGTAATAGCTAACAGGAACAGGGGATATCTTGAGAATACAGAGAAGTTCCTGTAAGTACTGTAAGGACATGGAACTTTTATTGCAAGAAATTGTGCAGCAACAGCTCCAAACTTTATCAATTTTTTTGCAAGTTTGATGTGCATTTGTTAATATAGTGAGCCTTGTGCTACATTTTATTTACTTTATTCCATCTGCAGTGCAGATTTTGGTTCAGCAAGTACAGTATTTACTTCTATGAACTTTCCAGGCAGTATGGTATCTCACATCACACATTTTGATGTTCTCTTTTTTCCTTGCAGTTTCCTCTAAAGTCTGGAGAAACCTCAGTCTCTTGCTTGCTTTTCCATTAGCTTTTGAACTCTATATTAAAGTACACTACTGTATATGCATTTGTCTAATCTCTACATAGGTAACAAAGTTTGGAGCACACAAAACAAGTCCAAAACTGCCTGAGATACACAGTAAAAAACATTTGTGGTACTATGGGAATGAAGAGGGTGCCTCCCTGCCTCTGTCACACCCATGTCATGCCAGCGCTCCAGATGTCATGGGAACCGGTAACAGCTGGGGTTGTTGTACACAGGCTGCGTGTGAAAGGCTGCTCCATCTGCAGAAATCCAATCCCTCTGTGAAACCAGCAAAGGATTAGGCACTTTTGATAAGGTCCTCAAGACATTTCTATTACAAAAACACATCTGTGGCACTGCAGACAAACCTGGGAATTGTTTACTATACGTGTGCATTTGTAAATGTTGTGTATCATTATCAGAAAAGTTTGCCTCCTGTAACATGACATATTAGAGAGATTATCTACTTGGTATTATCAGAAGTTATTTAGCCATTTCATTAAATGTCTCACTGAATTTTCCAAGGATAATCCATTCCTTTGCAGGGATTAATGTAATTATCTACTTGCACATGAGCAACTTAAGTGTTTAACAGTTTACTGAGGGAGACAGAGTTGCGGTCTTGAGGTCATAGTGACTTGGATGAAAAAGGGGGAGGAGAAATGTTCAGA
Source organism: Helostoma temminkii (assembly GCA_900302695.1). NCBI lineage: Eukaryota > Metazoa > Chordata > Actinopteri > Anabantiformes > Helostomatidae > Helostoma > Helostoma temminkii. Next base: position 46,768 of record OMLM01003227.1, on the reverse strand, counting down.
AAAAATGTACAGAAGTACAGAACACTTAAATTAGAGAGCTACACAAGGAGGCATCTTGCAATTTTAGAGATAGCCTAGCTGCCATTTTCAGACCTGCAGATGGTATTTTATTTTAAGGGCTTCGGGGTGAAATTATTTGTAGGTTTATCAGTTATTAAAGGTCTAAGAGTCTGTTTACTTCAAGCCATTGTGTAGTTTACAACTTTCTTATCAAGCCTTTCGGTCACAGCTGTGCCCAAAGTGCGTCTCCCGTGTGCCCCTACAAGGCGCAGGTGGAGCAGCCATGTCCACTAGCTCTGCACCAAGCGATGGCGAGGACTACGAAACATATCACAGACGGACTGCAGACCCCTTGGAAAGAACGGGGCGGAAAGGTACCTGTTACAATGCCACACGGTATTCAGATGAGGACCTGGAGGACGAAGGTGTGGATGGGAGGATCAAGCAGGAGCGCAGACTCTCGAAGGCGCAACACAAGGAAGCGCGGCAGTCGCAGAGAAACGCTGCCAACGCGAGGGAGAGGGCGCGGATGAGAGTGCTGAGCAAAGCTTTCTCTAGACTAAAAACCAGCCTGCCGTGGGTACCTGCAGACACCAAGCTGTCCAAACTGGATACGCTTCGACTTGCCTCGAGCTACATATCTCACCTCAGACAGCTTCTGCAGGATGACCGATTCGAGAACAGCTTTGCTCATCCAGTGAGTCTGGTATGAAGATGCAACTTTGTGTACTTAGTTTTTCTGAGCAAGCAAGCAATAATGAAATAATGTAACGTTTTACAAAATATTTTGTTTTGTTTGTTTCTCTAGATTTGACTGCGGATGTTCTGGAAAGACGTTTGTGATGTGTGTCTCCTGATCAGACTGTTGTTTTCTCCTTTAACAGACTTGGCCATTTATGATGACAGGGCGATCAGATGATCAAGACATCTCATCCACTGTGAGACTTTGTGGAGCCACAGCATAGGACACCAGCTTCTATGGACCAGCTCTAGTTCTTCTACTAGAACCCGAAGAGAAGAGCTGACACAGAAGCTTCCCTGTACAGTGCTCATCTTTGAAGATGTGTCTGCATCTTTGGCATCGTGTCTTAACAATGACTTTGATCTCAAAACTATATTTTGTTGTGTGCATGTTTGCTGAAATCAGTATTACGGCTTGTTTACACCGACTGTAACCTTTATATTAGATTTTTACAGACATAAATGCTTATATTTTTTTATAACTGAAAAATGTGTTATTAAACATTAAGGCTGATCATAAAACATTGCTGTGGTTTGTGAGCGCAGCTTGTGTGTCATGTGTCATGTATAATATTCTTATCTGAATGAAATCAGTTTGCCTACTTTTCGCAGACGAGTGTTTAACTCACATCTATCACAGGATTACAAGACCCACGTGTGCAGCAGGATTACTCTACAACACATCTGTATTTATTCTGTAATACACAGTGTTGGTGCTGTAAAATGTTTGCAATCTTATTACGCCACTGATTTAGCAGCATGCTGTTATATGTTTGCTGTTCTTCATTTATAAATCAGGATGTTGAAGTCACAGAGCACAGGATGTCCTGTGACTTCACTGTTCCACATCTTGATGGTTTAAAAGTGTTGTAGCCAATATATCTGCAGTGTTCATACACTATTTTTAGCTAATATAAATATCTAACATGTTTTTATTTGTGCATGTAACACCAAGTGTGCATGTTAGACAGGCTATTACTGATAAGTATAATATTCAAATGAATATACTGTAAGAGTGCATCTCATATCTGAACACCTTTTGTTATTGTTTATTTGCTGAAAAAATAACTCAGAGCAGATAAAGTCTTTGCCATAAAGTTTACTCAGTAACTGCAGCCAACACACACGCACACACCATCATAATGTACAAATAAAGTTATGAAATGAGTAAGCTGATAGCACACACATAAATGTTACTATGTTGAAATATATATCATAAACCTCCATTTGAATCAGCTGCAGCTATATTTACTGCAGAGTCGTGCCATGTCATCACAACTCTTATAAACCAGCAGGTGTCTGGAGATTTGTTGCTAGATGGAATGCAGTTTTCCATATTTCAAATAATTTAAAAAATGGTCAAAAGTTCAGGGGGAAGCTGAGGTTCTCTTGTAGGACAGATCATCCCACACATGCACACAAACCTAGACAAATGCACTCTGGTAAAATCTAATGCATTCAGTAGTTGACTCAGAGTGAAAAGCAGATGAAGATCTCTTGATCTACTGTAGGAGTTCTTTTATCCTATATACCCATAAACGAGGTGAGTACAGATGGATGGAAATCCAGACCCGGGCAGCCAGATGGGACAAACTAACAAAGTACTTTAGATGAAGAAAGAGATAAAGAGAGGAGAGGAAGAGTTTTCATCAGGTTCATGTAGAGTTGCAGCTGTTGGCATGTTGGTAAGTTTCCCAGAACTCTGAACAGCTCTCCTGGGACCAACCAGCCACTCTGCTGGACCTGAATAGCTAATGAGCTGCCTTCTCACACTCAGTCTGCCTCAGTTCTTGCACCATCTACTTCAAATACGGCACAAGGGAAAGCACCTTGTAAATGTCTGGTGTGGCTTTTGACTGCATTAAAAATGAAATCCCATAAATCAAAATATGTCATGTCAACAAAATGATGATGTTTGGGAGTGGCCTATCCACAGTGAGCCAAGTTATTTGAGAATAAAACGTCTGCACTTCACGATAAAACATAAAGTTGTTTGTGCCAGTTTATGCCAGTGCAAACAATGAAATTAAGGCACTAATATGACATAATGCTGCCATAGTTTCAGTTCAGCTCATGCAGTTTGTAACGTTGTATGAGTGGCATCTAGTGGTGATGAATGTGAACATACCAAACTCATGATAACCCTCACAGTCATCACAAAAAAAGATTTTGAAATGATGACGATGCACAAATCTTTGTGTCTCTTCCAGTCAATTAACGCTGTCATGTTTTACAGTGACAATTCAATAGATCCGATCAGTTATGAGTAACACCTGCAGTGAACGACAGCTATGAAACAGACCGATAGACTCTATAGATTCTGGTTTTGAATGGCATTGGGTGAAACAGGTTTAAAGAAATGACGATAAGATAAGTCATAGACAGATGCACAGCAGTGATTGAATTTTAATGCGTTTAAACGTGACCTTTTTACTTCCTTTTGCAGGTTTAAAGAGATTTGTTCATTACAACTATGACATGTTCATTTGAGGGTAGAGTTTGTGGTTTCCAACAGTATCATGATTTTCAAGTACTATTCACTGTTTTGTCCAGCAGAGGTCAGCAGAGCTTTACAGTGGTTAAAACAGCAGACAGTGTTTTCTTTGCCTTGCACAGTGTACTGCATTGCGCTTTGTGAAACCTCAGCATTAAATAAACTTTTATCTTCCCTCTATGCACCAGAGATCACTTGTTCAAAAGATGCTATTAAAAAATAAATGTGTATATTAATGATAATACAAAAACACTTTTTCTCTGGATTTTCTTTCACATACATTTTTTTTTCTTTTTTTAGCTATAATGTTATTCCTATGTCTTTTTTAAATCATTTGAGATATTAGGTTAATTTGGGTTAAATACATTACTTTCATATAAAATAGCTTTGCCTTTATAGCAATACCATTATACTTTTATATAAAATAGCTTTTTGAATGGCATCAAAGCTCAGGACAATCCAAAATCTTTTTCATCACTGAAATATTTTTTTATTTGTAGAAGTATTTCCATGAACAGGAAGGAACTATAGGTCCAAAGCCAACATTGGCGGTTCACTGAGGCTGCCTTTGTAGCTGCCCCAGAATCACTAACTTCAGGCTTTAAAGCCTGCAGGAATCTGGTCTGGACACTTTGAGCTTTCCAAACCTACTTTCAGTATGTTTGTTATTCAATATCCAGTCACTCAGTACCACTAATGAGAAAGTGGATATGTAAAGCCCAAACTATTTCAATCATGTTTGCCTAATGTATACACTTCCCAATGGGGAGATTAGTTCCTCTTCTGTATCCAGGTTTTGTTTGGAAAATCCATTCTTTCCAGGTATAAAAATGATCCTTGAACTTATAACTGTAACCCTAAAATTTAAGTTAACAGTTTGGCTTGTCTGAAAATTGTTGCAATAATGATTATTGCTATGTGATGGTTGTGCAACACGCCAGTGCTGATTTTTGATAACCAGTTCTAATCACACTCATTTCGTGAACTGAAACAAAACACCTCCAGAATGTTCCCATGAACTCATGAACTTTAAAGATACTTGCAACAGATCCGAAGTTGAACTCAGGCTGAGATAAGGTATTTTTGTTGCTGAAGGTCACTGAATGATACTGATACGTTTGTGTGCAAGCACATCTGTGCTTTTTGATGTTAAATTAGCCATTGAAACAAAAGTAGCTATTTTGTGTTGGTAAGCACACTAGCTTTTATTTATTATACTGTATGTATTTATTAGCTCTACTGTGAAAATGTTTAAGCGAGAGAGAGTGAGAGATCTGTCATATGGGGGATGACTTCCTGTTATTCTGTGGAGATGACACACTCTTCTGTTAGATAGGTGATTGGGTTACAGTGGGGGACTGGCAGCCTCCTCTCAGGAGAGAATGGAGGCTCTTTGTGGCAGGATGAACTGGACTCTCTGCAAGGGGAGGTAGAGCCAAACAGACAGAGAGTAGGAGAAGATGGAGAGGGAGATGCATATATTGGTGAAGAGGGGTAAGGAGGGTGCAAGGTGGAAATGGTTGACAAAACAGCACCCACAGAAGCCCAGAGACCCTTCCTGGGCCTTGTCCTACCTTGCCTCCCAAAGTGGATGACAGGACAGGAGGTGTATATCAACTCTGCATTACTGTTTGTTGGCTGGGACAGTTGCTGAGCTCCTTGGGTGGTGTCCTGGTTCCAGTGTTTCTGCTACTGGGAGCCCAAAAGAAACAGATACTTGGATTTGCTCTCAGGGCATGTGGAGCTATCCCAGTCCTGTTTACAATGACTGGGTGTTGCCCCCTGGCCTATTATCTTGTCCTCGCCTTTATGTCTCTCTCACAAAGACATTTACACCACCAGGTTCTTTCATGGGGCTTGTTTTACGGACACACTGCATATTTTTCCCATTGTCTGAGTTTCTGGATATGTAAGGTCACGCATCATGGTGTATTCCTGCAGGCACATATTATGCATACATATATTTTGTGTCCTTTTTTAGAGACATTTAAAAAATACAATATTTTTTAATCAAATCAAATTATTCCACAACCTTTACTGTGTGTTTATTATTGTTACCATGACACCTGAAGCTGGTACATCATACCTGACGGTAGGGACAAACTACTTTGGGTTGCTGTATTTGTTGGGGAAAAAAAAGTTATATCAGTAAAATGACAGCACAAATTGATTTATCTTTTCATTCTAATGAGGTCAGAAGAATTTGTTTTGTGGCATAGTTTCAGATTAAAAATCCTGTTAACCTGGCTGAATAGTATTCACACATTCTGCGCTGGTTCCACTGTTCCAGTCGCCCTGCGGTGGCACATTCTTCCCAAGTTCATCTTCTGACATTACAAAGATGGCCACAACCTGACAATGGAGACGATATTTTCTCTTCACAAAGGCTCCCAGTCTCTGCTCTGGGCGAAGGTTCAGTCGCTGAAAGTAGCCTGGATTTTCCCATCCCTGTCAAACAGCGGGCCAGCCCAGTGGAGAAATGAGTCCCCTAGGTTGCTTAAAGGCCCAACCTGTCAGAGGTCCCGAGGGATTAGCCATTCACAGCCTACACATTGTTCTTCAGACCACAATAGGCTGCATGGGGCCCAGACCTTTGTCATCAACTCTGTTGTGAACTCCTGCTGGGGCAACAAAAGTGTAACACACCTGCAACTATGGATTGAGACATCTTTACCCTTTTTTTCTTCTCTCTTGTCTTTTTCTTCTGTGATGCATTGCCTGTGGCAGTGTTGGCCACTTCAAAAGTGATTCTTCAGACACTGACTTTCCTGGTCAACACCCTCAGCAATGGTGAACAAGATTAGTAGTGACTAACATTTTATTGTGCTTTCATGATAGCAATTTAGTGTATCGATAAATGGTTATGGACAAGTTTTCTTTTTTCGTTTTACTTTTGAAAATTGTGTCAACTAAAGTGACTGCACATGTGAATTCTAAATAAATGTCAAGAAGAATATCTTTTTCAGACATTGATCTTATTTTGACAGCCTTGTGCGTCACCTTTAACCCTATGGAGAAAAAAGGTCTGTGATGACCACAGCCCAGCAACTAAACCCCAAATCCAACCTTTTCTCTAAGAGGCTTGAACTTTGCATGACCACATCAGAAATCAAAGTGATTTCATGGATATCATGTAGAACGTGATGTCCTAAAAACTCTCCATGGAAGGGAGAAATATATTGAGTTCTCTTCTTGTTTATGGCCTTTGAAGTTTAGTGTGCACAGCTGCAACAAAACATGTTGGCATTTTATATTTTGAAAAAGACAGCACATCACTGAATTTTGTTACTGCGCCACTTCTCAAATGTTACATCGTCGGGAAAACACACACATCTTATGCATCGCATTCACATGGGTCACTAGAAAGTACAAAAAATTCCTCTAACCAAACAATCCCTTTAGGGTAATTGTTAGAAACCTTCAGTCAGACATCATATCATATCACATAGGATTAGCTTTATGGTGCATCCAGTTCCAAATTGCTGAAGTGGGGATTGTCATTATAGCATATGATGGTCTCTTTGGGTTAACCTCAGGGGTCAGCATCATACGCAGAGACACAGCTGACAGCGACACTCGGCCAGTTAACGCTGCTTGATGGATCACCTGTGCGTGTAAGTGTGGATGCAGGTGTGTGTGTGCGTGCGTGTGTGTTCCCCTGGAGACCATCTATGGTTGGATGGTGTATCAGATGGCACGTTAATTACCCAGCCTTCAAAAGGGGGCTGTCCTGGGTAGAAGTGAGTGGAGGGCTGATGGCTATGTGGTGGTCAGAGAGGCTGCCCGTGGGGAAAAGGTGTGGAGATGAGGGGCACATGTGGAGAGCTGCATGTAAACCCACTGATCACAGACATGTGACCACTAACGCAAGTGAGCGATCAGTTTATCGTGAGAAGATAAAAGGCAGATGCAAAAATGTCTTTATTTATTTTTAAAATAACAGACTTCATTTGAGAAGCACTATATGAGCAAATTACCAATATTTTGTATTGAGTTAATGTGATTTTTACTTAATTCATAAAGCATTGTATTGAATAAAGAAATTAACATTATAAACATTTTAACATCGCCCTGGATGAGACAGAGCAATCATATTTAGATACAATACTGCAAAATATTAGATATTTTTATAGGTATTGGTCATTTGGGGCCAGCAGACACAAGATGTAAACCCATGTTTACATATGTTAGGTGGACATTTTCAACATTTTAGCATACATCTTTCAAGTTACAGCTTATTTAGTGGATGAATCCAAACATTAGTTGTTTATTTTTCTGGCTATCCGGCAAAAAAA
>OMLM01003227.1:4732-32457 GCA_900302695.1 Helostoma temminkii | reverse complement strand
GCAGTTTTAACATAAAATACTTCAAATACTAATTTATCATTGATGTATGATAAAAAGCAGCTCATTTTCAAAAGTTTACATTTTCTTGTTTGTCAAATTGCTAAAATAATTCATGAATTAATCAAGCTGCCTAGTGCATTATATCTTAGTTGCATAACTCACCAATACCTACAAATATTCCATCAACATTTTAATGGATCAACATACAAACATAATTTTGCATATAGCTATGAAAAACTATTATAAATAGGCTCGAATGCCGTCATTAAAATTGTACAAACAAATAAAAGTGTTTAAAAAAAGTTCAAAGATATTCAGTAAATAAACAAAATAAATTGATGACTGCGTGGAGGTCAGAGTTTGGGCACTTCTTTATTTACCATTACACCATTGGATATGCTCAACATCCCAGGACACCCCCCTCCACTCACGTCCATTACATATTCAGAGTTTTATTTACTCCTCATCCGGAGGGGAGAGTGTTGATAAATGACGGCGCTGCGCCCTGGGACTCTCCTGTTTAAGGAGCGGCGAGGCGATTTATGAGCAGACTCTCGCAGGCTTCACTGTGATTAATCGACGCAGTTCTCCACGGCCACAGGCGGGGCAGGGGCAGCCGGCCCTCCACTGTTTGGATAGGGAGATAACATCAAAGCAGCCTGCTGCTTGTGTTAAGAAAATACTGCATTCTGGGTCAGCGCAAATGAATCCAGGAGGAGTCTGAAACTGTTTTTAATGGCATTCCCATCAATATATTATCACTCCACAGAATTTCAGCGTAGAGGTCACAAATGACATTTGCAAATGTCTTTGTTCCTTCACCCCCAGAGCTTCCTTGAGGCTATGGTTGACATTGATGATTTATCTGTTTATGTTAGACTACATTTATGAATGGAAGGTATCACACGGTGAGTGTATTGAGAGTGAGAGTTAACATTAATAACTGTGGCAGCACTAAAAACATGAGTCACATCTTAAATGTTCGCGTATGCGTGTACTTTCACGTACTTGCTGACCAATCTCCATATGAATTTTAACTGGTTTTAACTTAAATGCAAATCAGTCAAAGTCATATGATGTGATCTGTGTAAGTTGATAAAAATGTGTACCTAGTAAGGAGTTAAAGGTGTTAGCCTCTGAGATGTTTACCTGCCCTGGTGTTCTCCACACCTGCATCATTGATCACAGGTCACACTGATGAGCTGGATGCTCCAGGGCTGACACTGCTGCTCTTTTGATCTCACAATGACCTGCCCTAAATCCTTCTAATCTCATGTCAGACTTTCAGTTTGAGAAAAAAAAAAGTTTTGTCCTTGGAGGTGATGCTTGCTACTTCACAATTATATTTTCTGTTCTATATAGTTCATGGAGTTTACATAACACAACAAAGTAACACATTAGCGAGTCTGTTCTATTAATGCATGCAGCAGAAGTAAAGCAGTCCAGGCCAAAGCTCTTTTTTCTTATCTCATTTACACATCAAAATAGTTTCTCTCCTTTCCCATTGTGAGAACACCATACTCCTCAAGCCAACTGGGAATCATTGGGCGAATTTCCGGTCTTTATTTTCTACTTCCAAGTGCTTCCCGTGGTTCCTAAAAGGATGCCAATTTAGCTGAATTCAGGCCGAGTTGAAAGGCGCACTGTTACCTGTCCGCTGGGGTAGAACCTCTGCGGTGGCTGCCCTTTCCCATGCTTCCACTGCAGGACGTCGCCCACAGGCAGACAGAGGGAACACCTGTTCCCTCAGAGAGGTTGGCCAGCATCTGAAATCTTAGCATCAGCCCTGCCTATTGAAAAGCGGGCAGCACGATAAGGACCTGCACTGTGATGGGGCAGAGGAAACCCGAGGAGAGAGCAGGAAAGGAGATGCCTATAGCCAGATGAATTTGGTACAATTTGCCAAAACACAGTGCCCCTCTCCACAAGACGATTACCCACACTTGCAATAGAAAAGCCATTGTCTGGTACAAGTCTCCACTTATCTGTGTGTACTTTATCGTAATGCAGAAATATAATGGTCTGTCTGTGCAACAGTAAAGGACAAAGTTTAATGCTTTCTTGGTGTAAATTAGAAAACTTATGGTGCAGTAGGAATACCATTCTTCTCTCGAAATCATAAATTATTGTTGTAAAATTTGCTAATGTTCATCTTCTACAGAAACAAAAGACAAGAAGTTGATCTGAGACCCCAGAAGTGTTACATATGCCATTAAACATGTGGGTAAAACAGTGCAAGAGAAAAATCTGTGTGATCCATGTCCAATCTTTTGGCTCCCAAGCTTACTGCCACTGGTTGACCTTGTTCATGGCTATAGCTTCTGAACATCCTCTATAAAGAAAAGTCAATAATATTTCTCTTGTCCTGGCCAAATCCTGTCAGGAACATAGGTCACAAGGGCAAACAAGGTGCAGTTACCATTTGTCCAAGCAGTTTCCGCATGGGCCCCTCACTGAACCTCATACTGTCTCTCTCCTCATACTATATATCACCTTCCCTGTTGAGGGTGAGTCACCTTCTCCATACCTCCTTTGATGTCCTGTTGATCCTAGAGCACTGTTTGTAATTGCTGTTGGACCTAGCTATAGTGCACCACATGCAGGCTGATTGTTTTAATCCTTCCAGCTTTTTATGGTCAGTTACAGTAACATCTTTCAAGTGTACCCTTGCTGATATGGTTGAGTTGCCTCAGTTACAGCATAAACATGTCATGCACCTCAGCACTGAGCTATGCTGAAGATGGACAGAATGGCCACCAAGGGGCCATCACTAAGGGCTAGGTTAATGTCTTAGTGTTGCCTTCAGACGCTATGGGGAAATAACCAACAGCTTTAAAGGCTCCTCATGATTTTGTGAGGAGCCTTGATACACACTGGTGAAATCTTTAAAGATTCCTTAAAACATTAAACATCAAACATACAGTATCTGTAATTAAAAATCACGTTGATTGATGACAATGTGATTTACAGCAGAGTGGAGTTTAAACAACAGAATGTCATTTCTTGAATAAGACCCCAGTGGTTATTTTAAAACAGGCAGGTTTTGTTCCTGATGTGCTGTCTACCTAGTGACTGTAATTGATGTATGCAGAGCCACTGGTTTAATGCATAATTAGGCAAAAATCACTTTAAAGCAAAACATTTTTACAGGCTGCTGATGTTATGGTGTCTATAAATAATTAACTACACACCCCAAAATTCAAGAAACAGGTTGGAAAAAAAACAGATTGGTCTTTAAAATCCATTTTTGTTTGATTTAATGCTTTATTCTTAATGTGGCTTTAAGCACGCTCAGTTGCTCAGTGTGGTTTCTGAAAAGCGCTATCACATGTGAAGAGCCAGTTTCTGTTGTTCGAAGTCTGAGGTGACAGCTTAATGTCGCTTCCTAATTTATTTCCCCACCAATCTTTCGTCCCGGGATTAAAGAAAAAAAAATCTTCTGTAGAAGCAATAGCAGAGGGCATGTTATGGGGACAGCCCGTTAAGCTGTCCTCACCTTTCCACATGACCTGCAATTGCTTGAGATGTTTTCTAGCTGAGGCATCCTTCCTGCCAGAGAAGCAGTGAGGTGATTTATGGCCCAACATGTTGAGAGGGAAATGCAAGAGCACCCACCAAGAAATTATCGATCCTGGGAAGTAGCAGCGGAGAGGCAGAGCAAGAGTGGAGTGAGAAGGCAGGGGAGAGACAGAGACAGACAGTCAGACAGGAGACTGATACAGAAAGGGAGGAGAGGGCTGTGCTGTGTGTGGCAGAGGCCATTAGCCTTTTCCCTTTGCAGGAGAGACTGGGCAATGATGGTCTCCTGTAGAAAGAGGAGAGGAGCAGAGGAGGGGCTCTAATAGGATAACTCCCGCATTAACCCAGGGGAGCTGTCTTTCAGAGATACAATCAATCCGAGCACTCGTCTCCATCATTCCTGCCACACAGTTGCCATGCCACTGGAATACACAAACTACAGGAAAGGCTGCGTCTGTCTATCAAATGTCAAATCTGCTAAAGAGAACACAGCATTGTGGAATAAAATGAACTTTAATGTTAATCTTGAACATTATAAATAAATTGGCAATGCTATAGAGATGGTAATAGATCACAGACCTTCTGGCTTTACCAGATTCTAATATTCACTATATGTTTACAGTACAGACATCTGCACATAGCTGCTGAGCACTTAAAGAGCTGTGCCTCTTACAGGCACAATGTATACTTGTTTTCTTAAAGTAAACATCATCTCCATGGTGAGTGTATTACTTAAAAGTTAACTGACAGTGCTCATAAAACTTCATGTGATGCAATTCAAGCCCCTGATTCAAAATATGATGTAATCAGCGTCTCATTTAGTGTGTTTACTCTTCGCTCGTGTAAAGTATGACTGCTTTGTGCCAGACGTTTTACTGCTAAAAAGGGGAAACTCACTGCAGAGAGAGAAGGAAAATTTAGGAGAGACAGCGGGAGAGGTTGAACTTGTTAAATCCAATTTACCATATCAGCATAATGTTAAATATTAAGCAAATATACTTTTTATATGCCAGATTATTAACAGAGTAAAAGTTAAAGATATATTTTTTCTGTTTTACAAACCTGTATGTGTTTGCTATTTGCTATTTCAGTGTACTGAATAAGCTCCATACTCTATTGTTTATTGGAAATGTATAAAGAATGAGTTTCTCTGGATGCCTTGATTGGATAACCATATGCTGTCACAGTAGACCAGACGCTCCTCATATTGAGAGCTTTGTTGACCTGGGAATTGTGTGGGAGGTATAGAGCGGGGGTGGAGGGGAACCAGGGACTTGTGAGAGTTTCAAGAGGTACAAATCAAGGATTTAACTACTCCAGGCGTCTCTCTTGCTCAAACTGTATAGGCTGTGTGCTTGTGTGTGCTGTTGGCTGCTCACAAATTAGTGATATTTACAGTACAGAAACTCAGCCGTGTGGTAAAGATGATACTTATACTAGATAATGTGGGAAATAGTGTGAGAGACAGACAGATCTATCAATGGATGGGAGACAGACAGTGCATCAATGTCATGTGTCTTTATTGGGCCACAAATTAAATCAAAGACAGATGTTCATTTGCTTTAACCAGACCACATCAGCTGTTGCTCCCCTTGCTTCCTCCACCTCCACAATCATTTCTAAAAAGGAACAAACCAAGCCAACTATCAGTAAACATGCAGACTCCTAGGATTCCATAAATGTCAAGTTATTCAGACAAGCAGGCCAGGCTATGTTTGTTTATTCATTCAGACACAGATCTACAGCTAGTACACTGGTTGGGGGAAGTGTTATTATGGTTTAACATGCCAAAAGTTCTCCCTCATCATGAAACAAACCCACCAGCCTGTCAAACAACTGCTGCCTTCTTAGAGTAATACATTGTCATTTGCTGTGTTGAAGTCTTACTTGTGGTTGAATGTTGGTACTGTCTAAAAGAGTCAGTTTGCAAACTGGCAATGCAGCTGAACAATGTGCAAATGTTGAACTGAAAGTTCACACTGATTGACAAAGCAGGAAGGGTCTGAGTTTATTTTTTTTACAGAATGTGCTATTGCATTGATCAAACATTTGCAATTTGGAAACGCGTCGGTTTAATTCAGGTGTGTGCGTGTGCCGACAGGGATCACATTAATTTGGCAGCACAGCCAAGATAAGGATAAAGAGAATATATACAGTAGAAGAATATATAGATGTATATAGGACAACCATCATGCATGGCATAATGGTTTAATATGCTCTCAAACAATAAAATACAATAAAATGTGAAATCATTTCAGTGCCGCTTCCACAATATGTATTACAGCTATATTCAAACAATCCATGAAATCCATTATAGAAATAAAATAAACAGAATATAAAAGTTCCACTTACAGGTCAGGATGAGATGTGCTCACCTGAATGTTTGATTTTTTGAGAATGGGATTTCATGGGATTATACCAAAAATAATGAAATGAGTAACATCACGGCAGCAGAAGTACAATATGTTACTATTAATCTACTGTAAATGATGCCTGCAGTAAATTACAATTAACAGAACTCACCTGCTTTAGGCCGTGTGTCACTGGAGGTGATGCTGTGCTGAATGTGGTGGTGGTGCTAGTGCTCGTGACCTGACCAACAGCTGGATTTAAACATACAGTGCATCCACACTGTTGCATCACTGCACTGCATTAACTCTGTTGTGTTGTTCTACTTCATGTACACTAAGGACTCAGTGTTAAACTTTATTTAGTTTGACTAAAATCTGCACTTAATTAGTAACATGGTTTAACTGCAGCACACATTAACAGTAGTAATGATATTAATAGAAGCAGCAACAATGATAACATAACAGTGTATCAGAGAACACAAATACTTGGCTGATCTTACATCCTTCACAGAGTGGTGCTGAAGAAGAAGGCTCTTCTTCGGCAGCTGCTAAGGGCTTCTGCAAATATTTCCTGAGTGCATCTGGGCTGTAATAGCAACAGATTAGCCAGTTATTGTACAAGCAGCAGATTGCAAACAGAAAATGACAATGATTGCTGCAGGCTGCAGACCACTACTTGCACCAAGACAACACATATATTCACTATTACCAAGGTGTGATTATGCCTTACAGGTTGCACTATAGCTGAACAGCTACATATCCCCAGCAGCATGGCATGGGTAACGTTGGTCAGTGATGCTCAGCATAAAATAGAAGGAGAGCGAGCACAGTAAAGCAGGCAGCAGCAGAAGTAGCAGCACAGCAGTACTGGCCTGACATTGAGCTATTCTTTAGGAGATGAATATTATCTAGCATCATTAACTAACCTTGCTTTATTTCAACCAAGCTAGCTAGTAGTTCAAAGGAAACATCTTCACACAAAATGGCATTTTTAAAAATTTGTTTAAAAAAAGATGACATATCTTTATGTTTGAATTTCTTTTTCTCCTCCTATTTTCTCTGTTTGCTAAACTGCTCACCTGAATGTTTGAAACAGATACCTGACTTCTGTCAGTCAGCTTCTCTCTCTCTCTCTCTTCCTCACTTTACATCCTCCACTTTCAACACACTGCCCACTCATGTCATGTCTTTTAATTATTTGTTCATTTGTTGCATAAATTATTAATTTTATATTTCTTTATAAAATATATTTATATTACGCATGTGGTGCTTTAGACGACTGCTTGTTTGCTATGCCATCACATAGCCCTGCCTTCCGTTACTTTGTGTCTCGGGCCATGTGAAAAAGTAACATTTTGAGTGTGCTGCTTTATTTAGCTCTTGCTTGTCCTAATGTTGCCCAATCAGCTCAGGTCCATTCAGATGGAGTAAGCAGCCTGTACCCTGATTACTGAATTGTGGGTATTTCCTGCCTCTAAGCCTTTCATATGGATTCAGTAAGAAAGTGGCTGAGAGACTACTGTTTCTCTCCACTACATCTTCATTTCTTTCTTGCTTGCTTTTATTTTTTCTGGCTCTGCTGTCAAAATACTGAGCTGGGCTTTGGCTCAATGTCTACTTTCACGTAGCCAAAGAAAAGCCCATGAGACAAGTGTGGCTAAATGCAGTTTAATCCACATGATCACTATCCGTCTGCGGACGCAGCCACACCTATTGCTGACCTATTGCTATGGGGCAAATTCATTTTCATTCATTGTATGTTGAATGGTTTAGAAGAGACATTTTCAATACATTAGAGTGGTGAAGATATATATGTTATGATTAATTCTGTTACACCATATGGGCTGAGGCCTGTTATGGCTTAAGCTTTTCTATCTTCATTATAAAACAGCAGGGTGGATGCTTTACAAATCTAATAACTCCTTTCCCCCTAAAAACAAAATTATAACATCATCATGAAATATAACCTTTTGATAGAAATGATACCTGTACCTGTAAGTGACAATAAATGTACATAATTGCTTTTAAAGCAAATACTTAGCCTACCAGCACTACTTTTTACATGTGTAATGTTTTTATAGACAAGTACTTTTAGCCTGAACATATACCAGATATTGTATTATTATATAAAACCACAGATATATGAGGCAAACCTGGCAGAAAATGGTGAGATTAAAGAAGCTGGTTGTGGATGGCACATCAGTGGAATCGTATTATGTCTAAGAAGCACCACTAATGTAATGCTTCTCTGGTATTCCTTATGACATTTTTTTTATCTTAGCACACATTATATCATTCAAAAGCTATTTCCTATTTCCTCAAAAAAAAGAAAGGAGTTTTTTTCATGACATATTACAAGGAACCCACACATACAGAGCAGCTTTTGAGGACTACTCAAAATCTACAATTTCCCCTTACTCCACGCTATCTCATTCTTTTCTGTTGAAGATTTCAGCATCTGTTGCTGGTGCTTGTATGTTTTTATTAAACATTTTTTTGGAAGAGGCAGCTCGTTATTATTGCACTCCACTTTCAAACATTGGTCACGCTTCCTGTCCAATATAACCACTGATAGAGGACAGATTGAACTGTATTTTTCATGGTTTTACATACCTTCAGGGGTATTTGATTTGGCAATGGGAAAGCTCCCACCCCAAGGCTATATACTGCCGAAGCAATCCATCAAAACATTTTGGTTGTTATTGGAATTGTATATTTGGATGTCTTGCAAGTTAAACATATAAATGCCCACCAATGGCAATTAATTACCAAAGGACACACTAGACTGAATTGTGTGGTATTAGGCAAGGTCTTTTTTGTGCAGCTTATTAAGCCTGCATGAGTGAATCTACACTGCTAATATAATTTTATATATTTTATAATGACAGTATAATATTTACATTTTATACATTATTTCTTTTCCATGATATCAGTGTTTGTGAGGGTGTGAGAAATAGTTTTAAACAAAAACTAAAAAAATATCACCTTTAAAAGACTATTATGTGATTCAAATATAAGCAAAAGGATATTCTCTCACCAAAACTGACAACATTAATTTCAAATTCATAACTGTACATGTAACTCTGGGGGTAAAACAGGCAGTATTTTAAAATGTATTTAGATGAGAAGCAGAAAATGTTTTATTTTTAATAACTTTATAGCTTAACTCCTCCAGTCTGGAGAACAGTTTGTAGGAAAGTCCCTCGGTGGTGTTTAATAGATTACTGTAACCATATACATTCCTGTTTTTAGTTTGAATCCATACAAAAATGCAGTATTGTTGTCTGAAGAGAAGATAGTGATCCATGCAAACCGACATAAATGATGAATAATCTAGTTTTGGGAGGGATCCATCGTCCTTTTTATGTATTCCCAATAGTTTGAAATACATTTTGTCATATATTTTTTTCTCTCAATTACACTGCTGTCCTACTGTCCTAACAAAAGAAATAGTTTGGCCCTACTACACAATTTGTGCAGAGAATGTGATTGATGTACTTGTTGTTGACCTGTTGTGACCATTGGAATGCACCTTGTGTGAGAGGTGCCTGCAACAAATGCACTGGTGCACACCTCCTCATGTTACCTGCATGGGCAGTACTTCAGGTATCATAAATCTCAATGTGCACAAAAAGAGGCCAAAGAAAGAAAAAACAATACTTGAATAAAAATATCGCCTCCTCTTTTTTACGTGTCAAAGAAAATATGTACTTTCTCCATGTGTGGTTTATTTCACTTTGCTTAGAATGTAAGAGGAGACTAATACAAAACTCCTGACCTCAAAATAAAACGCAGCGTTTAATGTAATAAAGTGCATTGTCTGATTGGTTATGGTAATCTTTTATTTAGCCACAATAACATTAAGCTCAGCCGCTTCGAACTGAGTAAAATTATTTAAAACAGATGTGGTTCCTGATAGATGTCTGAAGATACGTCTCACAGCACAGGTACTCCCAAAGCGTAGTCCTCAAAAAGCAAAGGAGTCTCTTCATGCAGCAAAAGCTGCATTGTGAATTGTTGTATTTTACTATATGGCATAAATCAAATATTATAGAGGTGCTGAGAATAAACAGCATCTGACATTTTTAGCGTGACAGTTCTGCCATTTCTGTGTTTTAGTGGTGGTGAGAGCTTTGTGGTGCTAGGCTGAGATCTCCTCCTGTTAAGCACATATCCTGTAAGCTTTGTCCCGTGGCAGTGACCTGATCCAGCAGGAGGAAGCAACCAATCAGGAAGATATTAGATCAGCTCTGGGAAAAATTAATAAAATTCTCTCAAGTCTGCATGCCTTACCTACTATACTGAACTGTGAGATTCATACACAAGAGTAAAGGCGTGCACTTTCTATGCTTTCATCAGAGTGACTCCATTAAACCCCCCACTTCTCCAGGTTCAAATGATCTATGGGCATCATGATATGCTTGTGGAAGTTGTTGTGTTCCTTACAGTCGACATGCAGACAAGGGTGGTCTATGCAACCGGATCCTTTGACATCACAGAGAACATGAAAACATGAAACGTAGTTATTGATCACAGAGCCCACACTAATCAAATAGCACCCTGGTTTGTTTGAAGTTAAAAATGGTTACAGTGGGTGTTTACCGTTGCACTTCAGGACCCTCCAGCCGCACCCATCTTAAACATACACAGACAGAAGTGTTATTTGTATTGTTAAATTTACGTTAAGTCCATTTTAATTGCATCAACTGACTAAATAGATCTTACAATAATGGGCTTGACAGAGAAAATTGCAATCATCTGTGAAGAGCCTGTGGCGGTATAATGGACAAACCTGATTAATTTAATCTTGTTGCACTCCATTATGGCTGCACTTTATCATTTCAACAGATGGAGCACCAAGAAATTAAAAAATGCTCTCAAGGATATGTGGCACTCTCTATCCACTTGCATCCCTTTATCTGAAGGTGTGTGGGCTGCTGTACTGAAATAAAGGCTTGGACTGGAACCTTTGGATGAGTGCATTTTCAAAACCAAATGAGATTATGTGAACAGTCCATTGATGCAACAAATCACCAGAATTGTCTTGTGATGTATTGCTGAAGGCTGTTAAGGGCTGTCCATCCAATCATCTAGTCCAATGAGTTGATACTATCAAAGGAGTAGAATGACAATTGCTTTACTATATGAAGGCTATTCACATAAGCATGAATGCTGCTTTTATTTAACTGTCGTCTCTATTTCATGCAGAAGCTGCATCCTGCTGTGTGCTCCAAAGTGTACTGTGACTGTGTGATAGAGGACAGAAGAACTCCAGAAAGAGACACATTTTTATACTACATATGCTTGTAGAATACATTTTTCTTTCTCCATGCACTTTGAAAGTAGATGAAGCTGTGCCAGAAGTTTCTTCCTCAAATAGTCAGTTTATACAATAACATAGTTAAAACAGTTGTTCTCTAACCTTATGCGTAGCGTCTTGATTGAACACGTTCTAATATATCCTCTCTGGTCATTGGTTGATTTTCTATAGTTGCTAGCAGTTCAATCAAAGATCTGAAACACACATCAGAATTTTTGTAGCATTTTTTTTTACATTTCTAATTAAGTTGGCAATCAGCTGATGAAAGCATCAAATAGGGCTGCAGCTTTCAAAATAAGCCCCCTGTCAATTAATACTATTCAAGGATGGTTGCATACAGTAGGTAGGTGGCGCTCTATTTAATATCTACAGAGAGAGGGAGAAGTGAGGTGTAGGTGCAGCACAGATGCATTTTAATATACAGTATGTTGTGAATATAATCAAAGTGTAAGTACAATTTACCATAATAAAAGTATGTTTATAGGGTTTAGTATAATTTCTATATCAATTTCCAGTTTTGTGTAAGTTTTTTAGTCGAAATAAAACCAACATATTAGCGGCTTATATCGATGACAAGTAAAAACAACCTGTCGTGCACACTGTGTGTGAAGTTTTCCTCATTTCTGTTTTACCTACATTTGAGACCCACGTTAGCGCGCGCGCACGGGCGCGTGTGGCTGTATCATGACAGTTCGCTGTAACTTTCCGACTCCGCAGCCACGAACATGTCCAGCTTTTATGCCTGACAATAATTAGCTTTCATGCGGGTTTTCTCACACACGTTTCTGTTTGTCACGGGCACATTTTCCAGCCAGCCGTCAAAGAAGCAGTTGCTGACGGGTTAGACGACGTAAAACTGATGGTTAAGGACAGGGAGACTTGTTGCATGTGGTGACAGCGCAGACACGCAGAGTTAAGGTAGGCAGCTTTTCCGACGACTTTTTGTGCGTTTTGTCTAATTCTCCGTCATCTTTTTGTTAACCGTGTCTTCACAGTCAAGTGTTGCCTGTTTGTTGGACTTGTGTGGTGAATTGACAACGTAGTATTGAGCTATTTCCAATATGGGCGGAGACACCAGCAGTTAGTTGCTTTGAGTAGGACAGCTACAACTCAATAAATTATAGCTCTAGTATTAGCTTTGGCAGATGGGTTAGTGCGCAGTTATAAATTAAAGCTCGATGATCTGAGAGCTTTATAGAGCAGACAGTTAACTTGAATTTATTTACTTTCGTTATCTATTTATATATATTTAGTCTGTAAGTCTTCTTTTAAACACGTGTTTTATACTGCATAATTCATTTGCCGTTCTAATAAAACAAGCTCAGTGTACTAGTATACAGTTTAAAGCAGCTATAAACTTCAGTATTGTAAGCAAAACTCCTAGAAATAGGGTGATGTAGGTTGTATAAGCTGCATTTGCTGAACATTTGTCATTTGTGTCATTTAGCTTAAGTTAACAGTGGTTGTATGTAGGTTTTTCTATCATACATTTTGCCCCAGGCTGCATATATTTTTCTAATTATTTATGTTTTTACTGTACACCACATTTGACAGTGATGAATATCAGGATAAAAATGGATATTTTCTCCTTAGTTAGTGTATGTTGGACTGTCTTAAGCGTGCATTGTGTTTTTCCTCCACACCAAAAGACCTTGGAAAGATTGTGTTCGACTCTTCTTCTCCCTTTCTAGCATGATGCAGTTTGTCTTAATTTTCTTCTGACTTGGATTCATTTTCATGATGTATAGTTGAAGCACACCATTAAGACAGAAGTGCAGGTTATGTCAAAGTTTTGCCGTTGTGATTAAAGTCCAGGTTGCAGGAGAAAGCCTTGTACTAGAGTGGCAGTAGTAAATAAGCGTCTCACCTGTTTTACTATGTAAAGATGTCAATTCAGGAACCTGCACTTTGTATGCACTTGGTTAAATGTTATGATGTGGTTACTATTGAGTATTGGCTTGTGTGACTACAGGTCATGCTGGAAGTGTATAAGTTCATGGTTGTACAAATCATGTGGTATTGAATCTACAATAGTAGACAAGTGTAACAGTGCAAACAGATGATATTTTTTCTTTGCCTGTTTATTTCATATGATCTCTGTAATTTGAATCTTATTTGAAATATCACTAGGAGCAAGTCCTTGCTTTCAGGCTGTCTTACGATTATTGTAAAATAATTATAGTAATTATGGCTGCAATTAAGTTTAGTTTAGAGTTTATTCTTCCAATTATTCAATCTAAAAAACTTTGTGAAAAGTCAGCAGTAATTCTACCCATCTAACATTCCGGCAAGTAGGTTAACACTGAAGTGCACTGACAAAAAAAAAAGAAAAAAAAGAAAACAAAAGCAGCAAATCCTCACATCTGAAAGGGTTAAACTATACAGTAGTAATGTTTGGCATATTTGCCAGAAAACAGACTTAAAACATTGCTGCTAGTACTGATAATATAACACTTCTTTTTTATTGTGATTGAATCATCCACAATTTAATCCTTGCCCAGAAAAATCATTGATTTTATGAAAGATAAGGAACATAATGGAAATGCACAGCAGAGTAAATGTCACATTTATTGTGATATATGATCATTTGATTTAAAAGCTTTTTCTTTTTCTTTAGGTGACCTCATGCATTCTCTGAATGATATATTTTATAGATGTTTTTATTGACATTGTGGAATATCTGGTTTTGTTTTGTTCTTTTTTCAGTCACTGAACTGAGATGGAACAGCTGTGACCTAAAGATTTGAGTTCAGAATTCATTCACTTATAAAAGTATGGTAGCTCAGCAGGGATACTTCAATGTATCATGTCTGCAGCAATCAATAGAAAAATTTTCATTCACACATGTACCATATTCCCTACTGTACTGTACATGTGCTTCACGTTTTCTTTAAGACTTGACTTCAGAGGAAAGTTCTCAAGTCAGTTCTTCTTACTTTTGAAGTTACATGCTCCTCCAATTACTGGGGCCATGCAGTCTCCCCTATGGTGTCCTTGGACAGCTCTTTGAGTGCCTGAAAATGTTGCGGGCCATTAATTCTGGATTGTCTTCATCTGTTTGCATAATTTTCCCTCCTTAGCCATTGCTCCATACCCCATTTTCACAGTCTAGCCTCTCGAGTTTATTTTTTTTCTCTTGTATAAATGTTTGAATCTTCAAGAGATTTCAATCTTATATCATTTTTTCAATACAGCTGACAGCGGTTAAAATTTTACATCTGCCTGTTTTATGGTGTCCAGATTGTCAGGTGTGTATTGTACACAGCCTCTATGTTTTACAGTCTGTGTGCTGATGTTGCATATTAAAACTTTTCACCTGCCAGAAGAGAGCCTAAGGACCATTTTCAGAATAGTTTTTTTATTCTCATATTGAACTAACCAAAAATCTAAAATCGTAAATATAGCTGAACAGCCAGCAAACATAAAATTTATTTTGTGTAAAAAATTGGGTGTTTTCTTTAACCTTATACATTTTCTTGGTTTTTCAGTTAGACTAATTTGCTGTCAGGCAGGAGGTTGTTTTTGCAACTCAGGCAGACTCCAGAAATTAATTTATCCAAATAACCAAGTCCTCCTGGGCTATGGAGGTTGGGACACTGAAATGGCCCTGGTAGGCAAAGCCATCTTTTGAAGTCTGGAATGTTTTGGCTGACTTAGAGCAGGCGACTGGAGTGGAGGGATCATTTTCACTGACCCATGGGATTTTTAACTGTTTTCATATACTGAGAACAAAACAAAGTGAGGAAAAATGCCTGAGTTCATTTGCATCGACTTTGCTATCAAGAACTAAAGGGGGAAAAATGGAATGAAACTGATTCAGGCGTCGTAGTTTTCTTCTTTGCTGATTTATGAAATGTGTTTGTGATGATATATAATCCACACTTGCTTCCAAAATCTGTACTCCATATATTCTGTAATAAATGAAGACATAAAGTGTTAAACTAAGTTGCTGTCAAGTCACCATTCATAAGACTTTCCAAATTACTGCTATTAGCATTGGTCTTTGCCTTATTAAAGGGCCAAAAAAATCACTTTTATTAATGTGCTTGGAGTGCTAATGAGGTGGTCATCTGGACTGCATGCAAAGCAAATACAAGCCCCATTCTAATAATACCAACTTTGATTGTACACTTTCATTGTATAAATGTGCTCATTAGGTGCCTCCACTGTTGGTATATAATTTGTTATATCCACTAGTTAAAAAATCACCACAGTAGTCACATTAATTAAGTTAATTCCTGTTTATATGTTGAATCCGCTCAAAGACTTTAATTACAACAACTAAATGCTATGCTTTTATTAAACAACCCCAAGGAAAGGGAAGTGCAAGAAACCAGGCAATCTTGAGTAACGAGACACTTCAGTTTCCAGAGTAATAAATAATTCACGGGTCCTGTGTGATGAGTTGCTGAGGACAGAAATCCCTAATGACAGCTTTTTATAACCTATGACTCAGCTGGCCATTATGTTTCTGACATCCCAACACAGACCACATCCCCTCTGCATGCAGTGCTCACTCTTCTCTTACACTGCACTGCTTTGCCTACCGCATTGAGAAAGCAGAGTTATATTACAAAGTACTACAGTATATGCAGTCACTCACTGAAAGAAATAAATATAAAACATTAAAATTAAACAGTGTAGAAAAAGACATAGATCTCTTTTTCTACTTTCTAAAGTAATTTTGAAAAGGTGAAAAAATACCAAGAATATGAAAATAGACATGAAACAGTGAATCATGTGAGAAGAGTGTTATAACACCCCTGTTCCAAGTTTAATTTTTGTAATTTCCTGTGTTAGATCCATGCAGGAAGGATTGATCTAACCTTAACGCCTGTTGCTTCTGCTGTGTATGTGTGAGGTAAAAGACTCAATAATTGAGTTTCTCCAGTCTGCTTTTACGCCTGTGACTGATCAAGTGTTACAGTGTTTGATTGGCATAATGGCACTATACCTCCCCCAGGTAAGGTCAATCCGAGCAACATCTGTGTCTATTATGCCTCATGCAACTCCCAGTGTGAAAGGCAGGCCTCATATGGTATTGGTTGATATGATTATTGTTATCATTTGCAAACCCCAGCTCTCACTAAGAATAGGTGGTTAATTTTAGATGCAAAAAAGGATCCAATTACTCAGGCCTCTGCTTGTGGTTGTCCCCAGAGTTAGTGCAGGGAAATAAATCCGGTGGCCTTGATTAAGTACCTGACAATAGAGTTAGCACAGCACTAGCAGTTTATAGTAATATAGCGGACATGGGCAATTAGGCCCACCAAGTAATTTACAGTACCGCTTGCAGGTGGTGACCTGGTATGAGCTGGAGACCACCTCAGTAACAAATTAGATCGTATAGGCAAGCAGAGTAGCAGCTCTGTAGGACTTCCAACTAAAGCAAAGCAATCAAAAATTCTAAAAGGCTTGATGCATATTTCAAATTTGTTATGATTTTGTTTTTGTGAAAGGAATAACATATGGGAATGGGTTTTTCATCTGTAATTTCGAGCAGAATGAATGATCACTTTTATACGTTGTTGATCTTTTTACGTCAGTGTGGACCATTCTCCTCTCACTGCTCCCTATTAATTATGAAATACTGTAGGTTTTGCCTGTTTCACTTTTACTACTTCTTCCTGCTGAACTAGGTGTGAAAGGCTGCTGTTCTTAAATAGGTGCATTAAAGTAGGAGCAGAAAAAGTTCCCCCAGCACCCACTTGCTCCAACATTATGTCATCAGAGTCAAAAAGGCACACATGAAGAAATACAGCTTATTTCACACATGATAGACACCTTAACATATGGAGCAAATGGAGCGGGATATGTGGCTACTTCTCTTTACTGTAGCAGAGCAGACAGTGGCTGCCTTGATAGGAAACTCAGTGGACCTAATGTGGTATTTAACATAGGAAAGAACATTGTAATAATAGACCACATGCTAGAATATCTTCTCTTTTTGTATAACTTATTTATATTTTCAATAAGATTTGTTAGGTAAGACTTATTATTGTTCTACTATGTGAAGAAAAACAGTGCCATCTTCTGCCTGCCTGTCTTGTCACCCACAGATTGAAACATTACTTTGGGTTTCGCCCCAGTTTACAGTGTGGAGACTGGTACTCTGCGTCTGTGGCTTATCAGCCTCTTGTACAGGTCAACCTTTGGGTCTTAGAGTGGCTGGACCACTGCAACAACACTGACCGCCTTGATCCTCACTGTCAGCACATTGGTTTTAGTGTGAGTTGATTTCATCAAGGCCACCACAGTACGGTGGTTGCCCTGCTCCTGACAGAGTACTGCTGGGCTGGTTTCCTCAGCAAGCCTGTTTCATTTAAAAGGAACATGTCTTGTCGTGTTTCTTCCTGCTCTCCTGATGTGTTTGATCTGCCTCAGTGTTGTGTGTGGTTAGTTACTGAGACGTGACATTTAAGCCAATTTATATTCATAAAATGTAAATCTCATGACAAATTGGTAAGGAATTTTAATACCAACATTGTCTGCTGTCATTAGTCTTTTAAATGTGCTCTGATGTGTATGCTTTTATAACCAGTCGGAACAAGCATAGTGCTGCATGGCTGTGGAGGCACGTCTATCTATTTCCATCCATAACACCCTACAAATAGGGAGAAAAGCTAATTGGCATAAACTCCAATGATGTAAGCACCATCACATCACTAACAGCTATGTGTGGTCCACTAGTGCTTGTACAGCTATTTTAGTGATCCAGTCCAAAAGAAATACAGCATACTGTATATTTGTACCACACCTGCAATGCAACTTATTCTTGAAGACAGATGGTGTAAACAACAGAGCATTTAGTTTTTTTCTGTTGACAGTGGAAGGATTAGTTTTGTTGAAGTCAGCTCTTATTTTTGTGATCATTTGTCGTAACTAATATGTGTGCAATTGTTAAATATAAATCTATAAAGAGATTATTGAATTTTCTATTTTGACAGATCATGACAGTGAGCATTAGTTAGAACAAATATCAAATGGGTATTTTTTGTTTTTTAATCTGATGCTTTGTATGAGACAGGAAAGACCATTTGTGCTTTTTCTATTCACTCAGTAGGGACATGTTTTCAAGCTTATTTCCGCAGATGCAAGTGTTAACTTCTTGCTGGACTACTGGAACAATATTTAGCATTTCTGCTACTGCTGTTTAATCTCTCATTAGCCTCTAGGTGACATGAAACACCATCAGCCTCAATCTTGCATTTGCCAATCAGAGGCAGGTTGAGTGACAGGCACAGAACAGCATATCCCTTATGTAAACCCTTCCTCTACCACCACGAAATTAGAGTGGCTGTTGCTACACGCTGCCGCCTCCTGCTTCTACACAAATGAGAAAGTAAGCACTCTAGTTCAGAAGTTCACATTTTGGATGCGTGCCGGAACTACTTAAGGCCAGGGATGTTTTTCAGAGGAACAGGTGGTCACAGTGACATAATTCTGGCTCACTGTTAAGATCTTTAGAAATTAGGCCGTGCTGCTCTGCCAGAAGGGTTATTACTCTGTCAATATGTATAAGCATGAGTTTATATAGCTTGTTAGCAATGTAAACTGATAAAAAATGAAAAGACAAAATTGACATTCTGACCTGAACACATCTTTATAGTGGCTTAGAAAATATGCCCACAAACAAATAAGTCACATACGTGTACATCAATCTTTGACGTGTTTCGAGGCTTGGCTGAGAAAGCTATTTATTCTCTTTGACTGTTAACTACTGGCACATATGTGTTAGAGTGGAATGCCATTCAGAATGCAGAAAATATATTTAGTTCTCACCAACAGACAGGCACCAGTGGGTCTAGCCCCTGTGTGAGAACAGTTATTTCTGTCTCAGTATGGACTTTATTATATTACTTTAATCTGCTGTTTGACTCCTTCAGGACCATCAGGACCAATTAACTATGTAGATGCATCTGATATGACACCTACAGCACATATCATAAGGGATTTTTATAACTTCATTATTTTGTATACATATTTATATATATTGTCTAGACAGTGTCAAATTAAGGTTTTAGTTTGAGATTATAGTAAAAGTTAAGACATTGCTCTTGCCTTGTTTCCATCATGTGTCTTTCAATCATAACACAGTTGTTAACTATATATTATACTGTTTGTGGAAGGAGAAAAATGGAAATATGAAGGAGAATGTGTGATGGCCAATTAAACACAATGTAGAAACTGTTGGCAGGTCTGTGTTATTATGAGTGTCTTAGTTAAGTTCCTATGGGCAGTGGAAATACCCCACAGCTGCACTCTGGCTGTTGCTACATCTTTCTGTCAGACCCTCTGAAAACACTCCACCACCATTCAGATTTTGTCTCAGTTTCAGCCATACAGCCATGTGTCCAAAAAACATACTGGATGTATAATAAATCCAGATACAGTCTTACTTTTACTTTTATTGGATTAATGTAATGTAATGTAATTTCCTAACAATTTACTAAATCTTACAGTGCACTTAAGGAGTGATTAATGAACAATGTGTTTCCTTTGTTTAAACTGTTTAAATTCTTTTTTAGATTTAGAATTGTTACTCCCTGGTAACAATAAACATTCTCTGTGGTTTTATTTTGGGAAACCCTGTGAGGTCTGTGCTTATATTTGGATGAGGTTTTATCTAAAGCTGGGCAAATCTAATGGCAAAGCCATGTGATTCAGCAGGGATGAACTGAGAACAATGCCCCAATAAGTGTGTTCCTACCAGGTAGGTAGGAACACACAAGTACTGTGTCCTGAAGCTAAGCAAGTGGAAGATCCTTTGTTTGTAGTAGGAAACAGTTGAACAGCTACTGCAAACACGACTTACCCTGTTTAATTGGTGGATAATTCCTCCAGTCTCATTTGTGTCTGTTTTTCCTGCCCTATACAAACAGTAGAGGGCACTGTGAATGACCATTGAATGGTTAAGTGGAGGCTTCTCTAGAGCAACAAAAATCATGGCAAGAATTATGTCAACACTTATGAACTCCTAGTTGACAGTGTTTTATTCTGAGAGAAATGTCAGAGTTAGACTTGCATAGTTATTAATTATATTTTCAATGAACTGTGTTATATACAATTTAGTCATTTCTCTAAAATAGCAAGCTTAGATATAAAAATTAAAAATGCATAATAGAAATAGGAACTATTTATATATTTTCATCAGATTGCAAAGATTAATGCTAAGACTCCCAAAATTAACACTGCCTGTCAGGCTGTATATAAAAAAGCATGTCTCTAGTGCCAATCCTCGAACCATGTTTTCAGCTTCACAGTTTTCCTCCATCACAGACCTGATCACAAATCGAATAAAGGCATCACAGCTCTGAGTTGGTG
Source organism: Helostoma temminkii (assembly GCA_900302695.1). NCBI lineage: Eukaryota > Metazoa > Chordata > Actinopteri > Anabantiformes > Helostomatidae > Helostoma > Helostoma temminkii. The sequence goes on along the minus strand of OMLM01003227.1, from coordinate 11,943 downwards.
TTCTAAGCAATTAGCAGTTAATAATAGGGCAGCTCCCTTTTCAGAAGCTGAAAAAGATTTGCTGGAAATGTCCTAGAAATTTTTTTCTTGAAAATAATGGAGATCGTGTTAATTTATGGTATATAGTAACTTGATTTTAAGGGTTTATTGTATGCATTTTATGTCCAAAGTAACCAGTAATTTATGTCCCAATTTGTCTATGTTGTATTGAATAACAATTTTTATTTGTTGAACCAAAAACAATTATATTTCATTCATTTTGTTTGATCCATGCCATCACAATTATAAAGTGATTCATTGAAGGTAATGTGAATATGTTATTTGTTGAGAACTGTGCATTGCGCTGAAGCATACTAAGCAAAGTTGGTTTTCCAATTAAATACAAATTTAAATGAAACTTTACATATGCAGTTTTTGTCTTTGATAGCATATATCATTGGCATCTTTGGAACAAAATCTTTCTAGTTTAACTAAAACAATCCAAATAAATTCCTTAGCCATATCTTCGATCTGCTAAGTGAACAATGTCTTTATTCTCTTTCAGCACTCAAACTTTTTAAATGTCCTGGAGGAGTTCTTGTTCGAGTCCCAAACCTACTGAGATCTCTAATGAAGGCTTTACCTTCCAGGCAAGCATATTTCTCCAAATGACAGTAATTTACATATGATGTATTTAGAGAAGAAGAGGGCAGGCTAATTCTATTTAGAGATTTTCCTTTGTTTTAGGAGTCATTAGCAGCTAGCTCAAATCTAATTTTTACAATTTCATCAGGCCATCTTGGAAAGCCTCTGTGAGCTCATCAGAGAGGAGCATTTATTGCTAAGTGTTCTCTATTGCATTAGCACACAATAAAGTGGCCAGGGACTGCTACAGACGTTTATGTGGAATCCAGTTAACACTCCGCCAATTCGTTTTTTATTGGGACACAATCAATTTTTATTCATTTTAAAGCCAGAATGCTTTCTTTCATTGTGTGCCTACCCCAGCTTATTATACCCTAAACTAATTATGCAGTTGTTTTCACAAAATGCTAATGTTTATGTTAAAGATTTCCTCTTTGAAATGCAGACCTGACATGCATATACATATTGTGAAAATTTATAAATTCTAATGTAAGACTGTCACATATGTTCCTCATTACCACATATATCCAATATGTTTAAACCACACTAATTGTATTCATTTAATTTGCAGAAATCTAGCAATAGCAATAAGGTCTGAGAAATAACAGTGTGGCATGTTGATTTTTACAATGCAGACCTGCTCTTTGCTCAAAATCTGGACTCAAACAACATAATAGGACCCTTTTTTGACATTAGAATTTTACCTAATTTGGACATATTTTGAGAATCTACTCCAGCAAGAACAGATAAAAGTCAGTTTAAGTAAAGGTAATTATGTTGAAATCAACATTAGTAATTCTATTTCATTCAAATTCTATTTGATACCTCATATAATGTAAAGATCATGGTGCTAAAAAACAATCAACAAATGGACCAGCATCTCTTTATTCCATTTAAAAAGTAAACACAAAGATCTTATTTTTCCTTCTATCTTTTTGTGTAATTTAACACGATTATAAAATAATGTATGACTGTGGGAATAATGCAGAATAGTGCCTGACAACTACCATAGGGATGTTGAAAAAAGACACCAGCCTTTGACATATGTCCCCATTATGTCATTAGCACATATAGCACATATATATACAGTTTTGAGAGTTTGTAAAAAATGTTTACTAAGTATATTTTCTATATTACTATAAACAAAACTGCCACTATTTATTTTGGTGCCTGTGCAAATACTTGAGAGTTCAGTCAATGTGTATTGGAAAAGCAGCTCAAGTCATGTCAGTGTGAGCTAAGCATGTGCATCTTCACCATGATATGATAATTATCATGCCATGTGATGGAGACAAGACCAAAGCCATTTTTACATATGCACTGCGGACTATGTCTGGAGAGTCAGGTCTGGACATTGTACAGATGCTCACATGGACATTACATGGACTTTGTACTAGGGGGCTTAAATTAAAGTTCCTTTAATTTCTGGGTTGATTGACTCAGGCGTTTGCATTCTCATGTGGTTTACATGAGTAAGTCTAGAAAAGTTCAGGATTCCAGTGCATGTGTCAATGAAAGAAGGTCTTTAATAGTTCCCATTTGACTCTGATATATTTGTTGTTTGGTATTAGGCGTACACCTTGTACCCGTCACCATTTGCACTGAAGTACATTTTGCCTGAACTGTAATATAGGCAACAGGCATCAAGTCTTGCTGCTCCAATCTCCAGCCCTCTGTATTTTTCCCATCAATAAAATGCACAGGCATCTTGTATTTGGTATTGCATTTCAATAAGCACAAACAAAGAATATTCATAGTTGCATCCTCAAATGACAGCAGTGATATTGCTCAGTAAATGTGTATGAGCTTTTGTGTGTGAATGCAGATATTTTCTGTTCCAGTTTTGGGATTTGTCCTGCAGTGGGCTCTGGAATGCTTTCAACACATTGATGAGATGACAAGTTATCATTGATCTGTCCTTGCTTAGTGGGATCCATTAAATAATGTATGGGCTCCTGTGCATTACCACTGCACTCTCCTGTCCTCAACCCATTAGAGGAGTAGGGCTTGGGGCCCTAGTGGCTCCAGGCCCTCAAAGGCCCTTGAGCTTTCGTTTAATTAAATTATCCTATAATGAAAACTCCCGTAATGAGATTAATTTTAATTATTTATCAGCGAATGATTTGAGGGAGATGCTGCGTTAATAATGCATGAAAGGGCTAAACATTTTTCAATTCATCACCTTTTCCTTTTGTTAAAGGCGCAATTTATTAAGTGCTCTGCAGCTGCTAGAAGTGATGGATGTTGGAGATGTGGACAGCCAGGCACAGAGGTCAATCAGAAGGGCTGCTGAAGTGCTTAACTATCATTTGATGATGTACATTATATGGATATATTACCATCACAACTGTACATACATGGTATAATGCACTCCCCTGGTGTGTTAAATACATTCATGATTTTTAAAAGACTGTAAAAAAGGACCAGTCACAGTGTTCCTCAATAATATTCTCTTCTTTCTCTTAAAGTTTAATGGATTTTATTCTAATGCCGAAATGCCTGCAGTTCTCTACTGATGCCTGTACAGTTCTGGTTGGCGTGTCAATTCTTCTTGTATAAACACATTAGAAGACTTTGGTGGCTAGCCAACAGAATAGGTGAAGAACTATCGCACAGTGTGAAGCCGTAATTAGCTGGCATGGGAGTCTGCTTATTTGAGTTCCTGGGAAGGAGAGATAGTAGTATAATTTGGATCTGTAAGCAGAAACATTGTTTGAACCCCTTACCTGGGTGACTTAAATGAGCACATTTTAAATCTTTATAAGTTTTGTGTCAGCTGACAGAAACATATAGTGGGGCAGAACAGCAGAATTGGCTCAGCTCAGGAGACAAGAATGTCATTGGGATGGTGAGCCGAGTACATTTATCAGGCCTTCATCAATAGTTGATTAATAATTCAGGCAGAGTCTAGGGCTTCTTCAGGGCAGGGTTTCAGCTAGCTTGTAATTTTGTAAATTGCATAGTCATCATGCAATGGATGGGCCAGTCTTCTCTGAAAGTCACAGCTGTGAATATTGGTTGGCCGGTAGGACTTTATAAAGAGATACAGAAATAGTTTAATCCAGATGGGTAGTATTCAGTATAAATTCAGCTATCCCAAACAAATGGCTGTTACATCATATGCATAAAAGTTTCAGTCTTAGTTGTCTGGATACATTTGGCCAGAGTAGATATTTTGCTTTCCACTTCAGCTGGGCTTCAGAATGAACAATAAAAAAAATGTGATCCGTTCACATAGTGGTTTTTTGTTAAACCACCAGCGACGTCCTTTGACATATTTCCACCAGATACTGTACATCTCCTGTCTTACAGAAAACAGACAAACATAACTTTCCATTGTTTTTCAACTGACCTGAGCCCAGGTGCAATATTAGCAGAACAGGCTGTGGCCAGTGAATGAGCAAACCCCTCAATTACCCCTAGCCAGTTCTCTGATAACTCCCATTCAACAAAATGGGGCCTCTAATTACCCTGACCAGTATTACCTGTTCCACATCCAAAAGTGCACTATTCTTCCACATTGTTTCCTAGGCAACTGGAAGCTTTTGTGACCTATAAAAAGTTGCTACTCCTGTAACTGATCCGAAGCTAGGCGGTTGTTTGTTTCCATGGCAGAGTCCTGAGTTATTTATAGGTCTATCTAGCTGGTGTTGGTAGACACAGAAAGCATTACTAACAACTTTATGCATTTTTTAGAAGAAAGAAGTTCTGTAGTGCTTTCATAGCCTGAAAGTAAACTAGAGAGTTGACTGGGTGTTTTGAGAACAAAAAGCACCTGGGGCTTCAGCAGTTGAGTCACAAAGTCTAGAGGAAGAAAGCTCCACACACTTCTTCCCTGTTTTCCCACTGTCTGCGTTCCCCCCTCAACGCAGAAGCGGATTCTTATAACAAAAACATAATGTTTATTTTGGAGTCAGAGGCAATGCCCCAGATGACCGGAATTTCTTTGTTGTGGTTTCGTTTGTGTTTTTAACCAAGACATGCAGAGCTGCTGGTACTGATGAATCACATGTTCATCCTCAGAGGTCCCTGGCAGTTCATCACATCTCCCGTCATCAAAAAGAAAATCAGGAAACCTTCAATATGAAAGTGATGATTTATCTCTGATTCACATGACTGAAAATATATCGTAATTAACAAAGGTGTCAGGTACACAGTTCAAGAAAAGATCGCCCTAAAGGCAATTGGCAGCTGTTCCAAATACACCTCCAATTTCAAAGCCTGTCTTTAACCTTTAGTTTTGTTCACTGTGTTTTTAGACTACACGTAGGTAATATCATTTATACATATAAAAAAGTAATTTTGGTAATATTTTGTTTTTTGATAACCCAGCATAGAAATGCAAGAAAGGTTTGAGTCCACAAAGATTTAAAGAGGATGCACAACAGATGGAATGAGATGGACGTTTAAAAGAGGTGAGATATCAATAGGAATCCATTTAGTTTATGGACTCGATACGCTAACTTAATTAATAATCAATCATTCTCGTCTTTAAAGCTTTTTAATGCACATGGGTCTGACCTGTCAATACATTTTCAGCTTTATGCTCACTCTTAACACCATTGTTGTGGTTATTCATCTAGTTACTTCCCACTTTAAATGCAACTTTTACTGTACAGTCCTCCTTATGGTCACTGTTTGATTCCAGTAACGCTGCTTTCCAACAGGGTTCTATGACAGAAGAACTTTTGTCATTACAAATGTAACAGTGTAAACAATGGCACAAACACAGAAATGATGTACAGCAGGATGAATGACAAAACAGCAAAATATGACACTTTCTTTTCTCAAAACACTTGTAAGCAGTTGTAGCATATAGAACATATTTGCACACAAGTACAAATACAAAGGGAGAGTGTGCTGCAAAGAGTGCATTGCAAATTCCATTTCCTCATAGAGGAAGTCACCTTTTAACGGGTGCACTGCTGTTCTGAACACATCAAGAGGAAACAAACACAGAAAGTTGGCACATCATTGAGTCCAGCTGGTTCTATTGATGTATTTCACAATGTTATATTTGTCCAAATGAACTGAATTAGGGAGTCTAAGACTAGTAGACTAGCATTAGAATTAGGCTGGAGCGAAAATATATGTTTGCTTTCAATTAATTACTTTGTATATTTGATATTTGTCTCTTTTTGTAACCCACTATTAGTGGTCTCCTCACTTGGATGATACAGTCTTTGTTTTTTCATATGTAAAGTAGCCTGGACAGCCCTTCCTGTTCAGTGGATGTTGATAGTGCAACAGTAGTGCTCTAGTAATAACAATAAATGAAAGGCTGTCTCCCTTACTCACGATGGCTGCAGTGACAAGTACCAGACACATGCAAAGAAGTCAGTATGAAGTACTTTAGGGCAAGGCATTAGCATATATGTCAGCACTCCTCTCCCATAGTCTAAGTAAACTATGATTATCCCATTTGTTATTTTGGAACTTCTTGTCATGCTTCAAGTCCCTCTGACACCACCCTGATTGGAGGCACCTACTGCTTTGGCAAGATGCTAATAGCTCACACTGTCCTCAAAGCTGACAAAAAATGTGCAGCTCAATATGTTTTCCACTGCTATACTGTATATTATATGTTATATTTATTAAGTGACATAGTGTGCAGGAGTTGAAAATGAGTGGTGTCCAATGGAAATGCCCATTCATAACATGAAATACCTAAATACCATGCGCTTACTTTTTAGAGAACAGATGTTGGATAAAATATAAGTTAAATACGTTATTTTGTTGTTTGTAGTATTTCTTTTTTATTTATGTAGCATATAAAGCTGATTGGTAATAACCCAAGGCCAAATAGCCTTGTTTGTGCTCTTAAATCTGTATCCCTTGGCACTCACTGTACCATAACTTGTGGAAGCATATTCTGTCAGTGAGACAAACCACTGGCTCACACAAGGCTGCCTCTTTTGAAACTGTATTTAGTCACTAAGCAGAATGGCACAGACCCAATCTAAGTGGCTTTCATCTGGCCAATTCAAACAGACGTTTGACCCCAGACATTTGCCTAATGTGTTTTTGTTATGTGGACTCCTGGCTTCACAAATGTCACAGTGGCTGGACTAGTGGGGGTTTGGTGAGTGGCTCAGGGGGTTAGGAGGTGGGTGGGTGGTGGGGTCAGCCTGAGGGGATGGGGTTGTGAGGCAGCAGTTATGTCTATAACCTCTGCATTTTGCATTCAGACCCACTGGGAGTTGGTGGTGTGGTGAACATACGTAAGTTTCCAGTGGAGAACCCCCCCTCCCCCTCTCCGTGGGCCAGACCCATAGTAAGCCTGCTGATCAGTGGACTGGCTCTCAGTGTGTCACTGATTTGGGCCCAACTGGTTAGGCAGCTGTGAAGGAGACAGGGTGTGCCACATATCTGGCCGCCTAAGTTGCACAAGTCAGAAGCCAACCCCAGACAGTTGAGGCAGCCCTGACAAATGCTGCCATTAGAGGGTTGCAGAAAATTTATTACCAAACATATTGGTATTTTAGGGTGCAGCTGATTCAGATTTAGTGTTGTTGCTGGCGAGTCTCTATCTTTAAACCAGAATATCAGATTAATAACAGATACTAGTTAGAGAGATTCCAATGTCA
>OMLM01003226.1:2205-28234 GCA_900302695.1 Helostoma temminkii | reverse complement strand
TGTGTGTGTTTTCTGTTAGTTTTCAAAGGGAGTCTGGTAGTGATGGTGGTTTGGCTGCTTTCAGAGAGCACACTAACACTGCAGCCGTGTGTGTGTGTGTGTGTGTGTGTGTGTGTGTGTGTGTGTGTGTGTGTGTGTGAGAGGGTGTGTGTGTGTGTGTGTGAGAGAGAGTGTGTGTGAGAGAGTGTGTGAAAGAGAGGGAGAGCGCAATGCAGGTTTAGTGTGTTAAAGAAACTACAAAGAAAGAAAACGGGACTAATAAAGGTATATTCTGTCAAAAAGCCATGCTGTTAGTGTTAAAACAAGGACCTGCAGGTTCTGGACTCATAACACACAAAAGAAATGATGAAGTATGTATTATCTTATCAGAGGTTATCCACAAATCAGTGAAATAATGGTAAATTACTGGATGACAAATGGATTATTGATGGATGGGTTACTGGATGATAAACAACTGGATGAAGCGTTTCAATAACTAGAAGTCTAGAAGTCTTTTCTTCACATTGTGGCACCTTAATCAAATAAAGAGATCAACTGTGTAAAAATCATCGTAAGACTGGAGTTAGACTAACAGTGCAATTTTCTTAACCTCTATTAATGTATGGGACTGCTGTGTGTAAAGATTTTCACCTGTTTAATGGAGTGGGACTGTGTTTAGAAAAAGATTCCACAATGTGGTTAGCCTAATATTACAACTTATTGTAACTAGTCCCAGGAATTAAAGTACGTTCTGTGTATAATTTAGTCACGTTGAAGTGTCCTTTGGCAAGACACTGAACACCAACCACTCAACACCAGGTGTGCTCAAGTGTAACTTGTAAATAAGTTTTGATAAAAACAAATGTCAAATAGCTAAATGTTAATGTATTTGAGTGCACTGAAACTTTTTTAAATTGTTTTTAAATTGTCTAATGCTAAAGTGATTATTGACGTGTGCCCACCATGAATCCATGCCATTATTTCTAAAATGCTCCAGAATGATGCCTGTTGGGGGGCAGCCAGTTGCAGCGCAGCTCCTCTTTGTGAGTTGTTTTTGTTAGTTTCATTTTCCTCCAACTCCTGTTGTGTGCTCTGCTGAACTGATCACGCAAACTGTTGCCATGCATACAGCATTGCTTTTAGGTTAGCATGCTATAAGCCATGCAAAACACAGGCCTGCTACCAGGAGTGAGAGACACTAAAATCCACCAGAAATCCTCCAGAAGACCTGAAGACAGCTGGAGAGAAGTGCTGGTAAACCTAGCTGTGAGAATGTCTCTCCAGTTAAATGCACCAGTCATCTGCGCTGATCAAGAACCTGAATGAATGAACTCAGTCCTGATTCACTGTAAATGGATGGTTCTCAGCTGGGGAGGGCGAACAGGCAAACAAGGTCCTGCTGCCTTTGGATTTCTCAGCCTCCAGCGTCCAGACTCAAGTGACCTGCATAACTGCAGACTTAGCTGCCTGATTTCTTGGCTTAAAGCCACCTGTCAGTTCAGTGGTTACTCTCATGAACTCAGTGTTTCATCTACTGACGTTGCTAATTGTATATTGTTATTATTACCATTATGCTATTTGTCTATTCTGTATTTGCTATATTCTAGAGTTTTAAGGATCATTACTGCCTTGGAATGTGAGTGTGAAAGTGTTTGTATGCACATAATTGCATTTAGTATGACATTTTAGAGCATTTGTATTTGCCGCAAAAAAACAATTAACATGTATGTCTTACCTTTTGATGATGATTTGTTGGGGTGCCACAACAAAACACTGGACTTTCACACAGGAGACCAGAGTCCAACATAACATCAGTAGAAAGTTGCCTTACTGTTACCAGACATGTGATGTCTGTGACCCGTTTGGATGTCGTGGCAAACATGAAGGAAGCAGTCATTTGCCATCGATTCGTTAGCAAAGTCCTAAAAAATTGGTTCATGTGACAAACATCATGAAAAGTTAAGAAAGCAGTAACTTTTAAAGTGAGCATCAATCATTACTAACCCTGTGTTATTTTAGAGCCTAAATCTAACCTAGACGTCTTTGTACCCAATCTCAATAATCTCACTTTGCACAGTTGCCTGGCTTTTTTACCTTTCACGGAAAAAATAAGAGTTATACCAGCCACCATTTTGGTGCCAATATACGAGACGACGCCATTTTGGGTCACAACATCAAAAGTGGTGCAACTTCACTGCTCTGTACAGTATGTGGAGGCACAGTCCGAGGCAATGCTGACGCAACATGTTGTGTTGTCTTAAAATAAAATATAAAATAAAAAAAATTCATGGTACTGTAGTTTTAGATGCACAGTGTAAAAACTGTACTAAAAAAAATACCGATGAGAGAATTTTAATTTTCATTTCTCCCACTAAAAAGCCCATTTCACAGTATAGTAGCCCTGACACCAGACATATACTCTGCATATTAATATCCAGTGTGTTTTGCTGTTGTCAGTTTTGAATTCAGTTGTTACTGTTATATCTATTGCATATTTGCCTGCTCAAGTCTCAAATAAAGGAGCTATAATTTTTATGTGCATCTTGATGACTTTGTGTGAAAAGAAAAACATTTTAATTTTACAAACAAGCATTTTTCGAGTCAGTCAGTCCATTTACTTATGTATGCAATAAATTTAAAAAAAAAGACTAATCAGGAAAAGTCAAGTCTTTGCAAATCAACCTTTTACTCAAAGAATGACATGTTTTGTCCATGTCTTCCATCACATATCGAACCAGCTCAGCCCCAATCAAACTGAGACTGTATTTTGAGGAAAATCAAACATTCTCTATTTATGTAGTGAATTCAAGTGTGCATGACTATGCATGTCCATCGGACATAAATACACCGAGATATCAGAAGACAGTGACTTCATGTTAAAAATGTCATATACATAGTGAGACCCAACACTCCTAAATATGTTTGAACGAGTACAAAATCTTGAATCTGTATTCAGTATAAATGGCACATCAAATGTCTTCACGAGTCAGAAACCCTAAAGTAGACTTAACATAAATTATTAATTGGATCCAAACAAATCAAATATAATTAAATTCAAATCTGGATGGCCTGTCTAAACTGGGATTGAGCTTGGTTGATATCTTGTCATGAGCAACCCTTCTCTAAAAGGTCCCGGAAGTCTCAGCCAACCCAGGCTCCTAAAAATTACATTTCTGGGCAACTAAATTGCAACTCAATTATGTTTTCTGTCAACAAAACAACCATATGTCCAGTTAACCTAATGACAATTGGCAAGTATGTTGATATGTACTGTACATGTCAAAGAAATGTCTACAGGCAACATATTTATGTCCATGAAAATAAAACATTCAGATATGTGACTCTAAATTTATCAATGTTTTATGGTTAGGTTCAGGCAGGAAAGATTGTGGGCTGGGTTAATAGAGAAGAATCTAACAGATCACTTCACACACAACGTCTGCAACTTAATCCAAATCTGTCTCTAATCTAAACCAAAGTGCTTTTCATGCCTAAACCTAACCTCACACAGGAGTGGTGTCAATCTCAGGTATGCATCTTGTCTTGTTTTTCACAGTATACACCCACCATCCTGGGGTGGAAGCACCTTCTAGCGACTCTTTTCCTGTTAATAAAAATGATGTTTCGTTCATTCACAAAATACATTGCCTAACATAATAAATATGTTCCTTACAAAGACATTATCACCACTGCAGTTTAGTTGTATAGGAACGTAATTTTTAGGACATTGGGCTGTCTCAGCAGATCTCCATTTGCTAAATCGTCCAGCAGGGACACCATTATTTCAGCCTGTATATAGTATATTTGTTTATTATTATTAGGACCTGTCCTGGGTGTACCCTGCCTCTCGCCCCAATGACATCTGGGATAGGATCCCAAGTGATTAGGATGTAGTCGATGCTGTCAAAGGAAACAGCACAGAGGTTAGAACATAGTTTTATTGGGCAATGCCAATAGTTGAGGTATTGATTGTGATCAGTGTAGTGTTGGTAACAGTCTCAGTGCACAGTCTAGTCAGTGCCCTGGACAACACTCGCCACATCTGTTTTCTCCAGGATCCAGTCTCTTGTTTTTGGTTGTGTTGCCATATTATCAGACACTTTCAGCCTCTCAGCCCAAGGCTGCTTCATTGCTTGGTATCCACACACACACACACACACCCTCTGTCTTTTCAGCACAGGAGAATATGGCTTATCTTTTTCATCCTTCTCATTTAGACACACAAACATCAGCCTGCCTGAAACGACTCAGTAGCAGCTGGGAAGAATAAAACCCTCAAAAACAAAGAAGGGTAGATGAAGTAAATGAGATGTTCAAGGGCCACAGGTTTTGTTTTCTTTCACACTACTGAAGTAATGAATTATTTGGTATTAACAGAGATTAAGGCTAGGAGATGGATCACTGTGCAGCTTTGATCTGGTGTGAGCAAGCAGGTGACGTGAGTCTTTGTGACTCTTATTTTTGCACTGGACTTGCTATTTATTGTACTTTTGCTTGTAAATTTTTTTGTCCTTACTTATTGCTGCAAATTTGCAATTCCCCTTTGGGACATTTTGTTGAGTTAGATTTATTTCAATAAAGTTCCTGTGAGTTTAACTTGACAGAAGTATGAATTTGCCTTCAGGAAGATAAAATGTGTATATGTATATATTAACTGCATAGTTTGAGACACACTGAATTGAGCTGCCCTCTCTGTAGACATTTGGCATACAGAGTTTGTGCATACACACACACACATGGGTCCTGTTCTTTGTTTGAGCACATCTTCATTTACTGCAAGACACTGATGCAGCTCTGTCTGTGCCTCCTCCTTACAACATTTAGTTCATATGTATTTAAAAGTTAACACCAATCTTTTCAGTCATACATCAATTTTATAATCTGTCTCCTTTTCTCTTCATCTAACCACTGACTCTCCCGCTGTCTTTCTGCATGTCTGTCACTTTCTCTCTTCTCTAAACCTGTGCCTTTGCCTTTTGCCTTTCGGAAAGTCAAAGATATCTTGTTGCCTCTAAGTTTACCATGTAATGTTTAGAAAATAGGGTAAACACATAAAAAACAATAAAACTCAATAAAGCTTGTTATTAACTTTGTGTCTTCTCTCACTCACTCTCTCACTCTCTACTGCAGGTATCCTCGGCCTTGAGGCTGTGTATTCCGCGTGTTCAGTTGTTGGCCCATCCAACCTGCCTGCCTATTGCTTATTGCTTGTTGTTATTATTGGTTTTGTGATCTGCTGTTCTTTTCTCTCTTTCTCTCTTTCTTTCCACTCACCCCAACCGGCCGAGGCAGATGGCCGCCCACCCTGAGCCTGGTTCTGCTGGAGGTCTCTTCCTTTCTTGAAAAAGGGAGTTTTTCTTCTCCACTGTTGCCAAGGTATGGTATGAGATCACTTTCTTCAATCAAAAGCTTGGTTTTTCAATTTGAGCGCACACTTTAACGAATTCTTCGCATTCAAATATGTCTCTGCATATTTTCTCAAATCTGTATCTGTTTGTTCAAATCTGTATTTATGCTCTCAGATTTCCTGCTTCTAGCACAGATTTCCAGTGCTCCTGCTTAAACGTCTCACGCTTGCTTCTGGTTTGAACGACCTGGATTTTATTTTAATAATTTAGTCTATAACAAGTTTAGGGATTAAAAGTGATTTTCTAAATTTTCAGTGTTCAAAATTGTTGTCTATTCAGTTAATGACGACACAGACTAGTCAACTATGCACTTCTTGTTATGTTGGGAAATATTTCCACAGAAATGTGAAACCGTTTCTAGATTTCGGAAGCTTTTAGAATGGTTGTTGGTGTGATCGAAAACATTTTCTGTCTTCCTTCATAAAAAACACATTCTGTGTAAGAGCTGTATTTAAACTTCTGAGAATTAATAACTGAAAGTATGGCATGTTAGGGGTTTTAAGTTATAAATGTCTAATTCTGAGTTGATTCTTCCTGTTGCAAATGTTGTGCTACAAGCTGTACACATTTAATGAACGAATGAGTTGTGGATTAGTTGGTGGGGTTTAGGTTTAATGAACATTGGTGGATCCATTTCATTAGGTATGCAGAAAATAAAGAACATGTTATTATTGAATATTATTTTGGAGAAATTTTAATTTATATGAAATAGCTGAATGTTTTTTTACTGACAAACTATTTAACTGTTGTAATAGTTACTAAAATACTTATAGTTACTAGTTATAGTTACTAATAGTAAAATTATTTATTTTGAACTTATTGTGAACATAAGGTGTGTTACAGTGTGATTTTAGTTTACCTGCTGTGAAAATGTGATGTAAATGGAATAGATTTAGGTTGTGAACTGTTGGTTTGACAAAGACTCAATATGAGTATGAACTCAAATTGCTGAATTAGGAAATGGTGAGAAACTCCTATGTTTTCTAAAGCTATTGTAAATGTAGTTGGTTATTTGGCATTGAAAGTAAAGAGAGTACAGAAATTTGGCATTTGACTTTCAACCTTCTTCCTTCAGAAACACTTCAACAGGAGCACACACATGGGCTCATCTGCTTCTGTGGCATGAACTATGGTGAGAAGTTATGTCCAGGACAGGAAATAATGAAATCCAAATAAACCACACTCCAACATGGCTCATATTTCATATATTGGTGCAGATATACAATTTTTTAAATCAGCACTGTTACTTAGTACTTACAGAACACTCACTGCCTCATCAAGGCTTTTTCAGATGACAACCTGCACTGTGCTTTCCAGCAAGACATTGCTATGCGAATGACAATTACACAGTAACTGTTAGTTACAGTTCTTGTCAAGTCAGAGTCTTCTTTGGAGATTATAACTGTCGAAGGAGATGACACTGTCCAGTCCATTTTTAAAGAGGGTGAGAGTCTGAAAAATTTGGACTATGGACATTCATACCCAAAACAACTTAATGAAGCATGTGGCCAGAGCAGCAAACAGAATCAATGCCTTCTTTGCAAAGGATTGTGTCTGCAGAACCAGGAGAACCAGAGACTACACTGAAATAGACAAGCCAAGAATTACTCACCAAAGAGTTGAGAGAAACCTCTTTTAAATGAGATGTCACTCACTAAGGCAGAACCGCTGCACTCTGAGTCTTCTCTGGAAATTATAATTGTCAGAGATGACACTGCCCAGTCCATTACCAAAGAGGCTGTGAGTCTGAAAGAGACAGACTCCGGATGATAAAGCCATGATGGTTAGGGCACCTTTGGACAGTGATGCACAGTCTGCCCCACGGACCCACAGAGACAGACCAACACCACAGCTTCCAGGGGTTGTCCCTCTGAGGGATACAGCACCTCTGGACAGTGCATGCCCCAGTACATGAGGTGACACCTATTGAACCCTTGACAAATACAACAGTAACGAGACAAAACATGTCTCTTGCAAATGGTAAAATTGATCAAGATGCACAAGAAAGCCTGCTTAAACCTGTCCCAGACGAACATCGAGGCCATCACCCAGGTTCTATTTGAGGACATGGACACTTTTTCAAAAGGTAGGCAAAAAATTTTACAATAAGATGATCAGGGAATCTGAGGCAGAACTATAGTTCTTAGGGTCACCCTGGTGTGTTGTTGGTTTACTGTACGTAGCAAATAAAACTCCAACTCAAAAACAAATGTCATTATAGACGCAAATAGACACATGCACAGACACGAACACACTTTAATCTCATATACCAAGTTCATACAAGAATAAAACTGAACAAAAGATGGTCCAGGCAAGATAAGAAGATAAAAGCTATAATCTGTGCACAATGTTATACAAATACAATATAAACTTTAGTATATTCCCTTTAGAAGCTTGTTAAGGTTATGTAAAGACTGTGATCTGGTTTAATATAGAAAAAGCTCACAGTATGTGCTTTCACAATATAAATACGTCAGATAATTTGCAAAGAATAAATGTTAGAGCACCACACATACACACACATGCAGAGAAAAGTCCTAACTCTGTGTTGCTATGGTTTATTTATGGCGCCAGTACTCGTGCGAGGAAGGGGGTAGCTCAACCCTGTTATGCTAATGGGCTTAATGGGTGTTTTCACTGTGACTGATAATGTCTCTTCTTCACCTGGATCACGGCTGCAGTTTGCTGAACTCATTCAACACACGTGTAGAATGAGGTATGTAGTGTTTAATGGTAAGTGGTTTTTAAGCCTTTTTTTCATGTTTTCCCTGTAAATAAGTAATTAGTCTTAGGGCCATGACGCATCAAGTCAGGTCGCTTGAAAGTGAACATTTGTCAAACTAGTTTTGGTCCTTTGTGGCATGTTGTCTGTCGGCAGTGGACCCGTTGTGACAGGGATCACTCCGATCACCTGTTCTGCTTAGCAAATCACTGCAAAGGAAGAGAAATGGACTCCACTGCGTTTGACTTCTTTTTTATAAAAGACAAGATAAGCAAATGCTGCCAAGTGCTACTCTGTTTACAGTCTACATTGCACAGTGCCACCACTTTTTGACCCAGAAGAACACCAACAGCTGGTCCAAGTCGCCCCCACATCCTTATCTCTGCCTTTGGTATGTAGTACTTTTTTCCTTAATCAGTATTATCTATATTCTTGACAGTAATTTCATACTTCATACTTTTTTATGATTTTTTTAGATTTGAAAGCATAGCTTTTGGACTTTTCAAGTCTTAAAAAAATGTTGAAGTGTCCATATGCATATGTACTTTCTTACCAGCCCTGAAGCTTTTCATCCAGCATGTAACTACACTATTATAAATGGGGTAAATTACACAACTCTCCACTGCTCCTGTGAAGCTCATCAGTCTCACCAAGGTAAAGCTAGTAACTTTCAGTTTATTCTCTCTTTTTTTCCCAGATTACTTCCCAAGCTCTGACGTACAGATACCTTCTAATAGTTACATGTAGGTTTGGTTGCTAGTGTTACTCACATATTGCAATCAATGAATCAGAAAGGGAGTGCAAAAATAGTCATCTTAACATAGACTCGTGAGCAATATCTGGATACTGTATGTATCTGGGCAAACAATATCATACATCTCCTTCTGTTTGGTTGATTGATAAATACCACACATTATGTATTTATTTGCACGTACCCCCTCATCAGCTGTTGTTATCTCAGCTGGTGATGGCACAGCCCTGCTCCTCAAGCTTTTCTTCACAGCAACTCTCCTACTGTGGTAATCATCCTCAGAGAAATACACTCCATATTCAAGTTGAGTAACTCTGAGCTTTGTAAACTGCTATTAGATACGACTTTGTCCTTTCATGATGCCTCAGGGGTAGTCAGGGGTAATGGCAGTAACAAATCAAAAAGGTCTAGAGGACAACAGGAGAAAAAGCTGGAGTAACTCTTAGTTGCAGCGCATGCACAGATTTCATCTATAGACAGAAAAACTATTTGTGTCTGAAAACAGCAAGTAGGAAAATTAATCCAGCTGTCAAAGCTCCAAAGTACAAATTCCCTCCCTAGTTAACGCCTCACAGAGACTGTCCTCTTGTGTGTTATGACGCTTTAGAACATGTGTAACTGCCACAAAAGACTTTTACACAGGAGATCAGAGTTCGAGTCCAGCGTGGGACAACTTTCTACGAACGTAGTGTTACCAGCCACATGACATCCATCACCAGTTCCAGCGTCATGTTTGTCATATGAGAAACATTTGAATATACCGAAATTAGGAATTTAAAGGCACCTAATCACGTTTATTTATATTCAAAATTAATAGTAGTATTTATAGTAAAAATACTGTTACTATGGTGAAGTTGTACTTAAGTATAAGTAAAATTACTTGTTTAAAAATATACTTGGATAAAAATACAAACTTTAAACTCTAACTTTAAAATCTTACTTCGAGTAAACTTTACTTCATTACTTTGGTCTTCTATGTACAGAAGAGAATTAGGGCCACCATTAAAATAATCTCAGAATTCTGAGTTTAATCTCAGAATTAAAAATTATGAGTTTAGTCTGAGAGCCATAATTCTTTTTGTAAATACTGAGGACACAGCCTACAGCCTCACTGTGACTGGGTACAGAAGTCACAGGTTCTGACTGAGTGGGGAGGCTGATTAAAACTTGTTAACACATTATTCGGGAGTGAAAAAAGGCACAAGCTTGTTTGCTAGAGACCCAGTTTACACTAACATAGAACTTTTTACTGCAAACACACTGTGAACCAACAGCAGCAAAACTAGAGGTTATAACCACGGATAAATGTAAATTCAGTGGCTACAGCTCATTAAGTTACCGGCACAGACTAAGCAGGTTGGATGCAAACGCTGCTAAACATTAATGTTACAGCAGCAGGTCATCTTTCTGGATTTGAAGACAGACATCCCACATTGGCGTTTCACACGACCCCGTCACCACAGCTTGGCCAAGAACTACTAATCATGGAAGCAAAAAGATTTAAATGAGTAGAAATAGAGTTTCATGTGAATCTCAACTTGCCCAATGCATCTTTGCACACAAAATGACCAGCTGTGCATTTTACATTTTTCATGTTCCACTGAAAAGCTTTAGGGCTGTTGTTTATAGAAGGACATGTTAGTCAGTCAGTAAATTATTACAGTTTTAAGACAAATTTGAAAAATCCCAAACCTATCCTTTAAGACAACTCTTTTGATCTGATAATATTTTGGTTAAAAAAAAGGCAGTAAATGTTACCAATGCAATGGAGACAAACCAAATAAACTGGTTTCTGGACTTTGCATTTACATGCAAAATGTAATGCAAAAATGGCTGGTCACTACTGTAAAATTACCTTGATCAAATGAGACTTGGCTCGAGGAGGGAAACCAAAAACACCTCACTTCAAACGGAGCAGATATAGCAGAGTAGCAGCAATGTAGCACAGTGTTACCTCTTCTTTCTGTCTCCTCACCTTCAGGTTCTTATTGTTCTGCTTGTCCTCTCTCAGGCCCTTACTATCACACAGCAGTTTGTCTGGTCTTGTGGCTCTGAGTAATTGTAGTAGAATACACGGCATAGAAGACCTTCTACCTCATTCAAAAGGATGTCATTCCCTCTATGGTTCACTCATTCCATTTAATGGCAAGTGAAATGCTGGACAGTCCTCTTTCCTCAGCCATCACATCATGCTGTGGCATTTTTCCCTGGAGGTATGTGACCTTTATCAGGGAGCAGAGCCCAGTGTTGCTTCAGCTAACTACGGACTCTCTCTCCCTGGGAGCTCATTAACTGGCCACACTCTCAACAGCCACTTTCTAGACACTTGGCCAATTAGGATCTTTACAAATACCACCAATACCTGAGGACAGCCAGCAGCTAGGGACAGACCAGAAAGGCATGACCGAGCGTGTGTTTGTGTGTGGTGACAGAAGGAGGGATAAGTGTCTAGATCACGAAGTGCGAATGTGTCAAGCATTTAGGTACTGTGCAGTGTGTGTGTGTGTGTCAGTTTGCACAATGTGTATCCTTCCCTTAACGGATTTTAAGACCATAACTGATAGAAATGTTATTCATAGCACATTTGCAAATGAAATGTAGACCCCACAGTCTCAGGCTGCATGTTGACAGGAAACAAACACTAGCAAAATGCAAAAACTCAAGGTGTACTAGAAAGTACATAGTTTGTACCTTACTTTCAATCTAAATTTAACGACACAGTATTTTATTTTAGTGTCAGAATGTAGGCGTAATCACATTTGACAGCACAAAATTTAATCTTTAGTTATTTGGATGATGTACAAATTATCATTTGAGTGAAGAAGTCACTGAAAGTTCAAATTCTGAACAGCCAAAACTGCACAATGTACAAGCGTAATCTGTTTTTCATTCTCCTTGTTGAAAGCACTTAAAAGAATCAATGAGAGAACAACAACAGAGTACTCAGTCTTGTGTTTGGCTGATGCTTCATTGCGTCATTAAGAGCAAAAAAAGCTGAATCCGTTGACCTTTGATTCAATGTCTCATAATATCGTTGCCTACTATGTTATTGCTGCTGATTGTGGTATCCACGGTGAGAGCTATAATCTATTCCTGAATGTTCATTATTAGTGTGTGTGATTCTACTTTGTGTGTCTCAATAAATGTACAGTGTTTCATAGATGTTAAATGTGTTTAACTAAAAACATTTTAAAATTTGAATCCAGGTCCAATATAGATCTGGCTCTTGATACTACATCCATGAACAACAATCACAAAGATGTTGTTCTGGGGAATGTAATTGCTGTCATGTGTTTTGGTCTTTTGGTCTTTTCAGTGCCTTTTCTGTTTGTTTTCCCACGCACTTACCTGGCGAATCCCTGCCCACAGCTCTGGACACACCTCCTCAACATTCACTAACCTCACCTCACCTCGTTGTCCCCAGTTTCAACCACTCTACTCATCTGACGCTCAGCATTTATGCTCCTTTCCCACAGTCTCAGTTGTTGGTTCTACTTTGTCCTAGTCACAGCATAGCTCATGTTACCATGTTCATCGCTTTGTGTAACCGGTCGACCTTGCCTGTTCAGTTCCTGACTCTTCGTTCCTTTTGAGTTATCTCCTGAACTGTTACACTATGGACCTTGTGTGAGTTGTGTTGGTTGGAGTTTCCGTTTCATTGTTAATCTTAGTTTTATTGCAATTTGATTCCGTGTCATGAGTTAGTTCCATGCTCCTTAGTTATATTGTTTTTCCACCTCATGCCACACATATGGTGTTACCTAGGTCTTAGGTGTTTTGGCTCTCCATTGTAGTTTTCGTATCTCCTCATTTTTATGTATATATTCAAGCCTTTCACTTACAGTAAGTAACTTATCTTAGCCTGTATAGTAGTTTGGTCTTTGTTCCGTTTTGGTGTTTGCCTCAACATTTTCTGCAATAAAACTCACCTAATCCAGCCATCCAGACATTGCAGACATTTGGGTCTGCCATATTGAAAAACATGGCAATTGCAATGCATCACAAGTCACAAATATGTTGACATATCAATACGATAAAAGATGACATATTTTAGTTCACAAACAAAACTATCCAGTCTTACAGGTTTATTATGGTTGGGTTTAGGTCAGGGAAAGATAGTGGACTGGGTTCATAAGGAAAACTCACATAATGTCTGTATTATAATTTAAACAAAAATACAATCTTTCTGTACCATAATCAAATTGCTTTTCTTGCATAAACATAACCTCACACACTGGATTCAAGCTCAAGTTTGTCATCCACCACAACTATCTCCTTGCAATTCACTAATAACTGTAGCACTTAATTAATTCCAAAAATATGTTGACATTACTGCAATAATTATGTTGCAATTCAGTTACATAGGTGTGTAATTTTTACAGTATGAGATGAGGCTGGATACTAATAACACTGATGACTTAAACTAGTAAACAATGCTGGTAGCTGCACAAACATCAGAGTGCATTAGATTATTAATCCAAGTCCTTCAGTAATTGTATCTGCGGATAAATATAGTTCATGTGAGGTTTGGCAGCTGTGTTGCAGAGTGAAGTATGCACAAACAATATGGCTGAGTACAGTCACCAAAGTTACTGAATGTTCAGCAGTGACAGCTGAAACTATGTGTTTTTTTGAACTCTTAAATGCAGCTGTAAGTACAGGCTAAAAATAAGAAGAGCTAAATGTTTTGCACATTTGCTAAGACTCCGTTTGAATCTGTTTTTACCACTGCAGTATCTAAACTTAGAGACATACACCAGTGTGTCAAAATTATTGTACCAATAATCCAATAACAATCGTGGTAAAATACAGCTTAGCTGTAAAGAGACCCTCAGAGAGAAACAGTTTTTTGATTGGCTACATTTTAGCCCATATGGATCCTTTAAATTAATCCTGGATTAATACCAATCCTCCAGATTGGCTCAAAACTCTAGATCTAGAGCCCTAAAGTGTACATGATTAGAGGTTTTGAGCAGTGACCAGAGGATGGCACAGTGCCTTCAACTGGCAGCTGTTTGGGGAAGCTGATGGCTCAGTGAGCTGTGGCTGACAGTTATTGTGAGATGTCATCCACCCTCTGTCTAACACCCATCTTCTCTGCCACTCACTAGCCACTGCAGACTGTCCAATTAAATAAAAACTTTAAACAAAATTACACTGGGTTCCTTTTGATCATGGACAGTGTCTAATTTATGAACTCGAACACGTTTTCCATAGCTTTAAACTGAAGAACAGAAACTCTTAATGATGGCACAAAAAGGCAAATCAATTTAATGCATTCAAAGAGCTGTCAAACTATATAAAAATGTAAAAAGTCACACCAAAAAGTCCAAAAGTTGGCTTAATATCTTCTGCCCCACTGTTGCAGACACCAGCTCACTGACACGGTAGTGTGAAGCCAGTTGGAAGGAGGAGGACTGATAATGAGAAAGAGATAGAGGGGAGCTCTTTGAAACAACATTACAGTCCAAGGTAAACTGAACACCCGATCCAAGACTGTAGTATCTTTCCTTAGACAACCTATCTCATTAAGCAAGCCAAGCTATAGGCCACAGAAATAAGCCTTTATTTAGGAAGTAAGGCCAATTAGCATTTTCTTTGTGAAATCCTTCCTAATGAGCGAGCAGACTTTGACATACTGCCACTAGAAGTCCAGCTAAGTGATTCCCAGTGTCTTTTGTCAGCTCTCCCTAGGCAGTATGTATTACCCAGTAAATATTTACAGTTCATAGCCTCTGATGTTTGCATTAACAGTGCCTTTTACTTATGGAAAATGTTAAAGTGTCATATGTATCTCTGTTGCATTTGTGTATTGTAGTGGTGCTTATGAGCCAGCTGACTAAGGACACGTGCTAGTGTGCATTTCTGCTGTCAGCTTCTCCATTCAGGTCCATTTTGAAATGGTTAGGCACTTTGTGACAGCCACTTCAGCAAACAATCCTTAATCCTTTCACCTCATCTCATCGCCACTTAATCCTCGAGAGGAAAAGGTTAGAGGAAAAGGGGGGCAAGGTCATGGTGGAGAATACATACCTACTGTACCGGTGGAAACAGAGATAGCAGCTTGGCTCTGTGCTGATTTTACTTTTGGTGGTGTGGAGATGGTCAAATTAAGCTACAGAGTTTAAACAGAGGAAAATTAAATGCGCAATCTTGTAATTTTGCATTTCGTGGGTGGTTTGCAGGTGATCTGTTAACACAAAAATGCATGATCTGGTTGAGGTGGTTGTGTTAAATGAGTGTTTTGCCTGTTTGAATGTTGTGTGACATGGAAAGTCTGAAAATGACCAGCGTAAATGCAGGAGGAACTTTTATTTATTGGTCTCATAACCAAAAATTTCTTCAAAGATTCTTGTGACCCTGCTCTGCATCAGTCCATAGCTCATCAACTGTTCCAAAATTGGATCTCTGGACAGCCAATATGTTTGTTTGTTTTTTTCCTATATCATTCCAAACATATTAACACTGGTGGTAAGGTCGCATTCTCTGCACATTCTTTTATTTCTTCTTTGCCTCCTATTCACCAAAATAACACCAGTCACCCGTGCTGCTACCTGCAGGTAAACATTAAATTCAGACCTCTTGTGTACTCACTTCCTCGCTGTGTACCCTTAGTAAATCAGCTTAGAGTTAACACTCAAAATGTGATATTATTTTGTGTTATTAGCCCCAGACGTGCGGAATCAAAGTAGCATTGTAATAGAAAACGTGTTATCCTATCCCCAGTAATTAAAATACAAATATAACCTAGTATTGCACTGAGAATGTGATCTAAGCAGGAAAAGAAAATCATTATACTTTTTATAGCAATAATTTCTGCAGACCTACATAGTTTAATACTAATCAAAAATTTAATCAGGAGCACTCAGTTCCCGTCTACTTACAGATCTGCGTGTTTGATTGAAAGAAAAAGAAGAAAAAATGAAATGTAGAGTGTTTCCAATTCCCAAACTCCTTTAACCAAAGTGATAAATGCTGCAAGCTATTGAGGGTCTCTCCTGCCCCCTGCTGATTCCTCTGGATAACAGGTCATTTTAACCTAGTACCCTGGCTTTGGGAGCACCCAAGCCTGACAAAAATCAGAAACACTACATGGGATTTCAAGGTTTAATCTAACCCATGCTAAAAAATAAGGTTATCCCTACAGCTTTACATCCACAATCCTTACTGTTTGGCAGAGGTTGGTGAGACGGAGAAGAAGAGGAGAAAGAAACGGGGAGAAAATGACTGAGACAAGACAATGAATGTGACAAGAAGATAGATCAAGTGAGTGTCGGTGGCCAGAGAAAGATGTCTACACTTTTCTACCATTTAAATGCTCCTCTGTGTGGTTACATGATCTGTCTAGAGAATTTCTCAAAGTCCATATAACTTTCTCACAAACAAGCTCTGCTGATTAAAAGAGTGATTTAGATGAGGAACATAAACAGTCTCTCTGTGTACCTCTCTCTCTCTCTCGCTCTTTTTCTCTCTCGCACTCTCTCTCTCTCTCTCTCTGCCTCTTGCTTTGTCTTCATAGCCACAGGCGATGTCTGAATAATTCTGTTTGAGATTTGTAAAAGTGAAGGAGAGAAAGACATCTTGACGTGCTGAATGTGAAAACAGTGATCGCTGAGAGGTGAGGAATATCTTGTCTTGCGGAGATTGTGCCACAGATTCACAGCTGACAGTTGAGGCATTATTGTGGTAGAATTTCAATGGCACAAAGGAGAGAACACAGTGACATTTGTATTAAGAGATTTGCAATGTAGAGAAAAAAGAAGAAAAATAGAGCTGGACATCTACTAAAGTTACATGTTACATATACATGTATATGTGTGATAAAATAAAAATAAATATACAGTTGGGAAAACATGCTGGCTGTTTTTTCACTTAACAGCATGTTGTGTTGCACAGTCTCTGGCAATATTGTGATTTTATTTTAAATTCCCACTGTTGGATTTCTGTTGGATTTTTTCTTACAATCCAACTTTCAAATGATTTGCAAATCCCATAAAACCATGTTTTATCCACAGTAGAACACAGCATCTCAGCATTGATGGAGCCTTTCCAGATGTGCAATGGCTGAATTGAGCGCTGATTACAAGCCGGAAAATCCCTCCACTCTTATTCTGGAGTATGCAGCTCATGGACGATTCAACAGACCACAGAACAGTTTTCCAGTTTGCCACAGCCCATTTTAAATGAGCTTTGGCTAAGGGAAGACAGCAAGGTTTCTGGATCATGTTTGTGTACAGCTTATTCTTTGCATGATAGAGCTTTGACTGCCATTTTTTGATGGCATGATGAACTGTGTTCACAGACAGTGATTTTTGGAACTACTCCCGAGTCCATGCGGTGATGTCCATCACAGTACTGTGCTTGTTTTTAATACGGTGCCATCTGAGGGCCCAAAGATCAAAGACATCCAAAATTGTGTTTTGGCCTTGTCCCTTGCACACAGAAATTTCTCCAGATTCTCAGAGTCTTTTGTTGATATTATGAAATGTAGATGATGATGTATGCAAAGTCTTTTCAAAGCAATTTTATGTTGAGGAACATTATTCTGAAATTGTTTGATCATTTGTAGATTCAACTTTTCACAGGCTGGTGAGCCTCTGCCAATCTTTACGTTTGAGAGACTATGAAGCTCTAAGATGCTTTTTTATGCCCAAACAAAAGCAACTGCATCTGCCTTACTGCAGCAGCACAGGTGGTCTATTGTGAGCACTATCCAAATACTATGCACACCTCAGCACCTGTAGATGCACTGAAAGGTGCGACAGGTCATAGAGAGTCGGCCGCTCTGTCAGACATTTTGTAAACAAACTGAATTTATATTTACATTAAATGTCTTTTATAATAGTGTATATCTGTGTCCTTGACATCTAAAACCCCACTGTGTGCATTTTCTTCCTCATAAAACATTTGGATTGCTGATTTACATTTTAAATCCAGCATTGTTTACAGCCCTGTTTACTAGCTTGCAGTGTTCTTCTTTCCTAACTTGGTGCATTGCAGCAATTCTTCGGCATCATTACTTACTTGTCAATAAAATAGTGTAATACCCTTGGCCAGTGTGCCGTATCCCATGCATTTAAGTTGATATGAACTTTTTCTTCATACCTATTATCTGTTTGTAGAAAATGTTGCCTAAAACAAAAATATGAAATAACTAAGCCCTCTTTTAATTTGTGGGTGCCTCTGATGGTGGAGAATTTGCTGGTGTATGTGTATATTTGTCCTTACTGTTTTCTGACACACATTTTCAAATCAGCTGTGTGAAAGTAAGCAAAATCCAAACTAAGCCCATACGGTTTTCCCTGTAATTTACATTTTTTGCAGTTTTTTTGCAGTTTTTCATAAGTTCTGACCCTTAATTACGCTTCAGCCAGAGAGAATGCTCTTCTATTTAATCAGATTGCTAGTTGAGTGAGAGGTAGAAATGGCGATGCAAACACGGGAATGAGATGATTTGGACTAAATGAGGACACTGAAATATAGAAGGAAGACCATACAAGGGAAACTTATATTCTGTGAAGAATCTTGTGAAGTTTGATTATTATTTCTTTTTTAGATTTAGTTAGTTTATGAAGTTATCTAAAAAAAACTGCTAATTTCATACATATTTATCTGTCGTAGTAAAATAAGTTGCTGCAACAGTACCATTACCATGGGGTGGGTTAAGGAAAGAGGTCGAGCCGATCAGGGCATCCTCATTATTCTTCCTCTTCCTTATGATCTCTTGTTATCCCAACACTCATCTGTCATCCATCATCAGAGGAATAAAAGGAATATCATTCACAGTAACTTAATTCCCCAAACATCCCTCCCAGTGCGCCTTAAGGCAATTTCATTTTTTTGTTGTTACTTTAAAATCCTGTGATTTGGTCCTGTGATCTGTAGCTCAGCGGACAGAGTGCGTCAGAATTTCTGGCAGGGTAGGGGGCCTGATTCCCACTGTGGCCGACTGTAGCAGAGGAGGGAATGTCCTTCCCTCTCGGCTACTTTAATGCTACACGCTGCACGTCTCCCATGGATTGGACTGGCACAGTGAAACTTTGGACCATTCCTCCTCACAGAACTGCTTCAGTGCAGCCATATTAGGATGTCTAGTGTGAATGGCTCTTTTAAGGTCATTCTACAGCATCTCTATTGGGCTGAGATGTATACTCTGAATGAGACAATCTAAAAGGAGAATTTTGTCTCTGAAGCCTTTATGTTCTAGATTTACTTTGGTGTTTAGGGTCACTTATTCACTAAGCATTCCACATCCACTATTGTTTTCTTATTTGATGCTCCACTCTACCTCAACCACTACCACTCCTTCCTGATCCACTCCTGGCACTGGATAAGTGACTTGTTCAGCTGAGATTATTTATTTTTTAAACATCATTAGTTGTGTGTGAAGATATTGGTGAATGAGGCTCATTGAGCTTCAGCTTGCAGACAGCCATCCTGACATTATCTTGTAGGAAAGGGTTCTCAAACCCTGTCCTCAAGGACCTTTGTGCTTCTCATTTCCAACCATCTGTGCATCTACTTACTTACTTATTACCTAGATCAGGTGTTTTCAGTCAAGCAGGAGCTAGAAGAACACCCGTGATCCAGTAACCACCTGTGGCTAGGGGAGAGAGAGTTGGAAAACACGTGGGGCAGGATTTGAGCACCAATGCTACAGGGGTATAGGACATTAAAAGCAGCCCCAGTTTATGATGTTCCCTCCACCACACTTCAGTGTAGTAGTAATGTTTTCATGATGTTTGCAGTTCTCTTTTTATGCCATCTAAACTCTTTGAGGTTACTCTGTAACCCTTTAGCTGCATGCAAATCAACAAACAACTCTTGAAGGTAAGCTAACGCCTGTTTAGTGACATCAGAGGCCTAATGTTCACTTACTTTTTGCCCACCATATTGTATGTTTAATGGGTGTGTCCAGGATGATCACTGCGTTTAATCATCTTAAAAATGTTGTTTGTTTATATTTGTGACTTTAATGAAAATCTAATATTTCATGACCAGTTACAGCTGTATCTTTTAGGGTAATACATCTTGATTAAAAAAAACACAATGACTCTCACGCACGTTTATAAGTAGTTATATAATTATTACAGTCATGGTGATCTGACTTGTTGCCTGCTTGTTGCTTGTTCCTGTAGAAGCAAGTGACATACACAATGCATACACACACAAAACAAATCCACAGCGACAGCTGAGATGCATAACTGTATTATAATTACCCGTGTTGCATCACAAAACAGGGGCAGAAAATGCTATAATTACAGCAAACATCTGTTGGCTAAACCTGTTGTGGTACAATAGCACAGGTTTGAGATGCTGCCAGAGCTATAAAGATGCTGTCAAACACCTGCTTGTGATGATTTAACAGCAGTTATGTACACAGTCCATTTCATTGTTTATGTATATAGTAAGTCTGTATTACATATAGTATGTCAGGAATTACCAAGCATGTATTCTTTTGTCACTTACAATGCAGGTATTTTCCAGTCATAGCCAAGCATAGTATATGTACAATCATAGCATTTGTATGTTCTGTTGTTCCTACTTACATGTACTTTTATATATATATCTGCCAAATGAACCTTTTTGTATGAAATTGCATGACAATGCCCAAGGAAGTACATGTGCTTTTACTTTCAGGTGGGGGAAGCTAATAGGATTAAATTACCTGCTTCCCCATTTTTAGGGGTGATCTACAACTTTTGTTTTACTCCCTTATCATGACAATGAACAGTCGGACCTGCAGAGGCACATGGGGTCCTAGTTTTTGCTGTAGCACACCAATGGGAGATTGGATAGGAATAAGACCCAGGCTAAAACTCTCCCCATGAAATCAAGTGTAAGTGCCAATTTTCATCTCCATAGTGGCGCCTTGGGGTTGTCCCCTTTTGCAGTCTAAAGGTGGGAGACAAACAGAAAATTTATTATATTGATATAGATTTTTTTTAAACTTTCCTAGTTTTCCCACATCTTGGACAAACCAGGAGGTCATTTTATACAGAGGGTTCACCCTAAACAACCACTTTAACCAACCACTGTACAGACATCCAAACCAAGAATAAGTTGCTGGCACAGCAAAGGGCCATCACTGAAAATTGTCTGTTACATAGTGGGAAAAAAAGACCTGTGGGCACTCAAATGTGGCTAGAAATTGAGTTTCAGGAAGTTCACTGGAAAAAGTCTGAACTCATTCAAAACCTGATATTAATTACAAGTTGAATTTCACAGCACAGCAGCACCAGGGTTCGATTTTTTTTAAACCAAACTGCAGCAATTTATTTGCATCTCTTGACTTCTTCTCTTCAGGATGTGTAAATGGAAAATTTTGAAAAAAGGCATAAAAGACGCTCGTGTGTAGGCTTATCAGAGACTCATTTGACCAACATACTGATGAAGAGGCAGGTGGAGAGACAGACTTACAGACAGAAATACAGAACAACATGATCTAGACTGTGAAATGTGCATAATGTCCTAAAATGCAAATATGTAGTGTCTGCATTAAGATAAATACATTTTAACACCAAGACATTATGTAACGTGTGTTTTAATGCCTTGTGGACGTGTATTCTATTTCTCTTAACTGAAATTATGCAGTTAACATGTGTATTGCTTATCTTTTTTTAAATGTATCCCACATTAAAAAGCCTTAATATGAAGATTAAATGAAGGATTTAATCACCTTCACCTTGTTCCTGTCCAGATCATGGAAGCTGCAGCTCAGAGTTTCTCCTCACATTTTATGAGTGAGTACCAGAGCTGCACACCGGAGGTCTTGTTTTTAAAGCAGAGTCTTTTTTCCTCTGAGGTCTTTGTGCTGGATGCAGCTTTGTGTCACAGTCACAGTCAATACACACTGCTCTCCATCTCCATCATCGCAGCTCCACGGGGACGTGGAGGGAAGAAGGGAGAGGGATACATACACTATTTGTGCGTGCATGGGTATGTGTGCATCTATGAATTCATTTCTTTTCCAGCCTTCTTTGGTACAGAGGTGCTGGCTTTGTACCAAAGAAGGCTGGATAAGAAATGTGCCTGTGTGCTACCGTTTGTGTGGAGAAGAATGCATGTTTGTTTCTCTATGTATGTGTGTTTGCATGCTCGCTGCCTTGTGAACAGGGAACATTGCGTGTGCACGAACCTCCCAACCCTCTGCGGTATTCTCCTCCACTCTAACCGTCATCCTTCTGTCTGCTATCTGTCCAAGCTTAAAGCGCCAGTTGTTTTCTAAGGGGCCTCTGGGAGAGAAAGAAACAACTGGGCGATTACACTTCTTCTTTTATCCTCACAAAGATGTTCTGCTCCTCCCTGTCTTGCTTTTCTTCCAGGAGGTCTTTGCTGGGAGGCTTTTCCCTTTCTGCCTGGAGGAGATTTTATTTATCCTTGTGCTGTCTGTCTATTTGTCTCCCCCACTCCTTCCGTCTGTCTCCACTGATGACATTGACCTTATTACATTTTGCTTCTGAGTAAAGACTGTCTCTTGGTCTTTTTATGGGTTCTTCGTTTCTGTTTCTTTTTAATTTTCCTTTGAGCCATATGAAAATGTTAAAATTTGTTTCTCAGAGATTCTGTTTGCAAGGCAGCTTCATCTCACTGGGTGTCTGGAGATTACAGAAGGCTTTAAAGGACTTCAGAGCTGCCTTTTGCAGGAATCCCCAAAATGCCCAGAAAAAGAGAATTCACTGTTTGTCTAACTGTCTGACAAGAGATACAGAGCAAAGCTGAAACAAGGTATTTCAGTTTTCTGGAATCGGCCTTTTTGTTTCAGGCACTTCTTTTCATGTAGAGCACTGTGTTGTCTTGTGTGTGCATCCATCTGGATGCACGAACGATAACATCACTACACAATTCAGGAAGAGCTTGCACATGCATATGTATGTGCAATAGCCTGTGTTAATTCAACTGAGACAGCGCGTGTATACAAGTGAATACCAACGTAGAATATGCTTGTGTTGATCTCCTCCTGCTCACCGTCACTCATCAATCAAGTTTACATTTCAACTCGCACACAAACGCACAATCTCTACCTTCATTCTCATTCTCTTACTGATTTACCCTGGTCATTACTATTCAACTCAGATTTCCTACTGATGGCCTGCTGAGTTGTACATTAGCCTCAGATCATTCTGATTATGAATAAACAAATCCAATCACAGCAGAGTTTAATGCCACACAGACACATAGACACATTTTAGGGCCAAATTGTTCAGGCCACACGTGAATACAAACATGTTTACATGTGGGACAAACACATTTTGATATGAGTATGATTTTGAGTATCATGACTGGTTGGAGTCAGAGCATATAAAAAATAGTTCATCCAATAAAGTTGATGATGAGAACAAATAAGTTTACCAAGCTGGTCGTCACTGCCTGTCATTTCCATTGTACGTTTTGTTTTCGCCAAAAACATTTCTTCTGCATAAGCGCCCTTATCGGAAATGTGTATTTACACTTACATTCGGTTACAGAATTTTGGAAGATGCATTTTATAATGCAGTGTAGGTACGCGTCAAACACGTATTGCATAACTGGAAAAAGACGGGGGTCACAGTCAGGCTGAAGCCAGCACCTGCCTAAAAACCAGCATCAACTAGGATAGACAGGTCTATCACATGGCTGACACATAGAAACAGTCATTAACCTAAAGTAAACCCACGCAGGCACGAAGACATGCCAAAGCTACATAAACGGCAGAAGGTTTTAACCCAGAACCCTCTCGCTGTGAAGCCAATTCTGTCAGGTTAGCAGAAAGACAAACTAGTCCAATGTGTTGTGAGAGCACACTTTTATAATCCAGTTCACACAGACTTTAGTGTCAAGCCCCAGCTCAGCAGAGGTTCAGCTCACTTTTTAAAAAATCCCTCAGCTCCAGCTCTTTCTGCTGTGAGACAAAAGTTCAAGTCTCTTCATCCACTGTTTGACCAAAATTTTACTTTTCGTTCATGGGTTTCTTAGCTTTTTCACTTTAAATTGGAGCATGAATGTCTATTTCTGTTTTGGTACAGCTCTGACCTTTAAAGCCATCTCCAGCACGTGTAGCGACCAACCACCTGTCTAATGGTGTGTGATTTAATTTATTTATTTGTATGCTGCAGAGAATATCATCAAAGCTGTCCAGTGAAGTACCATCTTGTATGCAAGTGAACCGGACTAAGCTCATCACATTAATTAAAACGAATAGTTTGACAAATATAAAATGAATGATATAAAGTCGCAGCTGCTTCATCTGTATCATGAATCTGGATCTGTTCCATCCAACAGTTAATGGAAGGCTGATTTTGTCGGTCCCTTGGCAGCGATAATGTATCCGTGAATTCACACCACAAAATAAGACGACCCACAAAAGAAATGACTTATGATTAGTGACAGGTGTTTTCGCTCGCTGTCCAGGGATTCTGTGCCGGCGACAGACTGTTTGGGCAACATTACTGAGGTCGTTTCACACTCAGGGAAAAAAGACCAAGTGTGTGTCTGGGGAAATGAGTCAGAAAGGATGAAATCTTGTAAATGAGGAAATAGCTGCATCTAAGGATACACAGATGGACTTTCACGACTTTCATGAAAATAATGCAGTTGTATTTGAAGAGCTTAAAAAAAGACTGTTTCTAAATGACTCGTACAGTAGGTGTGGGCTTCTCCTGTCTTTACTACTTTCATTTCTCGCAATGTTTTAGCCTGTTTTCTCAGTCTTACCATCTTATGTTTTGACCTCTCCAGTCAGGCACACAGCCTCCAGTCGCTTTCTCTTCAACAGATATGATGCCTTATTTGTTCCTTTCTCCTTCTTTTTTCTCTGCATGTCTCTCTCAGTGCTTCTTTTGTAAATTCAGTATTCTCACCCTGTGTCAAGAGGAAGGTAGGGGACACCCAGGTGTAAATTGCCCAGCTTCCAATGGCTGGAGAAAAGCAGAAAGCAATTTCCACACCATTTTCAAGCAGGGTCCATCACCACTGTTGCCAAGCCCTGTAGGGACCTCAGACGAACAGAGAAACCACTACTTAACCGCCAGCCAATTGGCAAGGAGGAGATTAGGAGAGAGAAAAAGCACCAAGAGGGAAAGAGACAGACGTTATCAGGGCTCACACTTGACTAGCAGTCAGGGCCACCCAGATTACTGTTATTGCCACAAATTTTAAACAGCTGTATCCACACTGTGGCAGACAATAAAGAACATAAACTCCACTGCTTAAAGGTGTTTCCACATCCAGGTGCAACTAATATGATTCAGATTCTGATTTGGTTGTATCTACCAGGTAGAAATATTTTGTTTCAGGGTGCCTTTATGTGTTAAACAGGCACTGGTCAGAGACATGGCATAGGATAGGAAGTGTCAAGCTAATGTTTTGTCATCTTAATTCACAGAGCAATAAAGATTTGGTCAAGAAACGAACCCATATCTTCTGATATGGATTTTAAGTACATTTAACTGTCTATAGTAAAGCCTTACTATATTATTTAACAGTCAGTCGAAGCAAAATGTGTTGCATGTGTTTATCGTCAAAGTTTCACATTATTGACTATTAAGGTGTATTTTATAATTCAGTGCCAGCATTTTAATAATTCTACTTTCTCCAGTATTTCACAAGGCAAATATTGTAAGGTTAATAGGTTATTAGGTCATTAATAGTGCTTAACACAAAAAATATCAACAGTTTGCCAAAGGGTTGAACCATTAGCAATGCTAGGGTGGAGCTAATTGGTGCTGTAGCCATACCAAGAAATTACAAGATGTATAACAGAAGCAGAAAGAAACCCCTGTCAGATTTATTTTATCGATGTGATCTTCCACCACTCCATTCCTCTTTTCCACTGCCCATGGAAAAGAGCACTGCCTAAAATGTTTGTATTTACGTAATTTTGTCAGTTCTCCCTCAG
Source organism: Helostoma temminkii (assembly GCA_900302695.1). Lineage (NCBI taxonomy): Eukaryota > Metazoa > Chordata > Actinopteri > Anabantiformes > Helostomatidae > Helostoma > Helostoma temminkii. The sequence continues at coordinate 2,498 of OMLM01003226.1, read as the reverse complement.
TTCCCTCATGTTTCTCTCAGAATCAACATCTCTCAGCATCATGAATCTCTCCTGGAAGAGAACAGGGCACAGCAATTACACTAGATGGTAATTTGTAAGTCATTTGGTGTCCTACATGGTTTAGCCTTTCTGTTGCACAGATTTCCTTTTGATATAATCTTTGAGAAATACTGCTTTGGCAGCGAAGAAACATTTACAGTATATCACACTGAAGACTTTTAAATAAGGACAACGGGGCTGAAAGAGAAACAATATTGTTTATTTATGGCATGTATCTTCTTTAAGAGCTGCTG
>OMLM01003225.1:70353-84572 GCA_900302695.1 Helostoma temminkii | reverse complement strand
AGCTCAGCATTTCAAATGTATTCCTTTCTGAATGAAGAGACAACAATGTATTATAATTATGACAATGCATACAGACAAGTTGAGCATAAACTTTCCTTACTTAGCTTTTTGTCATTTTGTCAGATATAGTGCCCTAGAAGCAGCAGCAGATTGCAGCTCACTCTTGTGTCTGGTTATGATTGACACATGTGAACACAAAAACATGCTAAACAGAGCTTGAGTAGCTCAAAATGCATGAACTGTGTATAATATAATATAAAGGATGCACCAAGAATACTGAGCTTCCTTTTACAGTTAGATGAAGAGTCTGACATGTAGTTGTGTGTGATGTGGTGCAGTAAAACATTACATATTTCTCACAAGATGCTTCCTGTACAACTATACTAAATTAGTTTCACAGTAAAAGGCAGCGACACAAATGAAAAGGAAAACACAGCAGCAGCAGAGAGTATTGAGTACAGCACGTCTCTGTTGAACAATAATGTTATGTTAATGTGGAAGAGCTTCAAAAAAACTAGTTCCAGTCTGATCTGAAATGTAAACAAGTTCCAATCCTGAAGTAGTTCATTTCCAGCCATGTGTGCTGCTGACTACGACACACTGTACCCTGAACCAGACTGAGGAACTAAAGCTGATGTTCAGGATTAGTGGTCACCAGGGAAGAGCAACATGAAGCAAATCTCTGTCTTCACAGTGTTTTTCGTCCTGTCTTAAGCAAAGAATTAACATCAGAATAAATCACTAGTCTGACCCACATTTAGGTTCCTACTGTGAAACTCTTGGCACAGTGTGATTTGGATTTTTAAATCTGAATAATTGGTTCATTCGCTGGGGAGCAGGAAGACTGCAAAGAAGAGAGGAAAAGCAAAGGGAGATATGAGGGAAGGAGGTGTGCAGAGGAAGGGCAAAGGAAATTTAAGGAGATCAGAGAAGGTGAGTAGAGAGGATGACAAAAAACAGGAAGTGACAGGAAAGGAAGGCAGGAAAGAGATGAAAGACGAGAACAAAGAAGAATAAGAAAGGAAAGGAAAGGAAGAGCAAAGAAGAAGAAATGAGGTGAGACAGAACAAAGGAAAGGAAAGGAAAGGAAAGGATTATAGGTGACGAGAAAGGAAGGAAATGAATAAAAGGGAAAAAAACAATGTGGAAGGAAAATAATTAAAAAGCAGAGGAAAGTAAAGAAAAGATGATGCGATAGTATGGAAACATAAGGCCAGCACACACTCTGTGAAACACTGCACAGCCACAGACAGCAGTCCAGCCTCCACCTACGATCAATCACAGCTCAACAACATCCACGCACTCAGGAGAAAGTCAACTGATGAATAATTCACTGAAGCTCATTGATCGCCACGTCGCTCTCCTTCTCCCCACACAGCAGCAATATGATCCCGGTTTAAGATGCCCAGTTACTTCTGAAGGTACATGTAGGTGCACAAGTTCTCATGATCCACTGGAATATCACTAAGAACCAGACGTCCTGTTTCCTGTCAACAGTCCCTTTATTTAGCTCCAGCATATGTTAATCACATTAAAACTGTTGGGTTATTGTAGGGACTTACGTCATAAACAATAAGCCTGTATGAACCACAACATAGGAAGTAGCCAATTGGAAAGGTCGAATGTCGAATACATGTGGACAGTCTGAACACAGGTTTCATGTAATGGCTCCTTTTGAAGTTGCCTAAACTTCTGTTGCTGGTTGGCAGAGCTTTGATACTCGAGACTGAAACATGGAAAATAATTCCAGTCAAACCAGTAATGCCAGAAGCTTGAAATGACATGACACGATGTCACAACCTAACCACAGCCAAGATGGGTCACTAGCACGGTTACCTACCACTTATAATGTAACACTGCCATTGTAGCTCACACTACAAGTTGGTGCATGTGGAAAATATTGCACATACGCTGCTAACTCAAATTCAAAACTTATTAATATTAATGATGATTTGTCCACTGTAAGAGATATATGCAGAACCTTATGTATTCTGATATAAAATAAAAACAATAAATAATAGAGCTGTGCATTGGCAACAATCTGACAACACGATTCACCATATTGCGATATTTTGCAATTTTGTAAAATCTAATTTTACGAAAACTGTCATAATATAAAGAATATGTCATCAGAACAAGTGGATCGTTTAAACACAACACAAAATGAACCACTGCAACAAATCTGCATGTAAACTGTTATTTTTGAAACTTTAGACAGCAACAAAAAACATAATATGTAGTAATTAAGTAGTAATTAAACACACCAACATCCATTTAGGGAAAGACTTAACGGAACCTAGTACAGTACAGCCTACTAATTACATAATACCTACTTGGTTGGGGAACTGTTGGTGTAAACATTATGTTATAATAATTACATAATAATTACCTATTTTCCCCAAAAAGTTCCTGCAACCAAGTAGGTATTATGTAATTAAAATTAGATTTTAAATAAAAGATGGAATTGGTTAATTACTAGTAAAAAATAGTTAGTTTTTCAATTAACAAATATATAAAAATTTCAAACTTATTGGTTGAAATTTCACTTAATTATTCAGTAATTACTCCACAATGTATTATGTAATGAATACGCTGTAATTTGCTGGATTGTCTACTCGCCTGCCACTGCTACAAAATTGTAGCATGAACATACCTTGACATTAAATAAACTACTCATATTTATATTTTGGTATTTAATTTTCTCGATTGAGCAGATTCTCTGGATTCTAACTCTCCACCACGGTCAGGCTCTGTCTAATGTATGACTTATGGATCCAAAGACTCATTTTTCACCACATGTGTCTGAGCTCATCCCTGATGATGAGGAAAAAAGTTTGGAAACCAGAAGAGCGTCAGAGAAGAACAGCTGTTCGTTCTTTCACATTCAGAGTCACTTAAAGTTGTCCAGCATTTAATTTGCCTTGTGCACATACTGATGAGGAAATATTGCAGGTATGTCCAATAGAAAGACCCCAGCACAGACCCAGACACCAAAATAACTAAACCATGAATTTGCATGTGTGTATGAGCTGAATCCCATTTCCTGTTTTCCAAGTCTTCCTCTAAAGAATTACACCAACAATTTCCTTATGCTGTCAGCTCATTTAACTACGCAGCTGCAGTTATTTCATCATCACGTTACAGTTCACTAAATACTGCCTATGATGCAAATCTGTGTACTGTGTACTCTAAATGTCACCCACTCAGCACGTTCGTCACAGAGGACTCAATTAATGTGAAGCTGCATGCAGCATACTGGAGCTGTGAGGTACGCCATGAGGAAAGAATAAAGTGTGACCCAATGGATATGAAACATGTTTCATAATTCTGCAATAGAAAGCCTTCAGCTTTACACTGTCCTTCATAACTAATTCTTTTTGTTCTTTTTGCTTTTGATCAAGCTAAGATAGTTGTTTCCAGTCTTCCTGTTAAGTAAGGCTAAGTTAGTGTTAGTCTTCCAAGATGGTGCTAACAAACACAGTTAATGTCACGTAGACTACACAACATGTCATTGCTTTCTTGATCAAAGCTCCATGTTAAACAGCAGGCTGCTGGGAAATGTCACAAGTCCACAACACATTGCAAGCTTAATTGCTACTGTGTGTGTGTGTGTGTGTGTGTGTGTAGCACCAGTGCAATGGCTTAGCACCAGTGAAGTGAGCCAGTATTTATCCCAGTAACCAGAGCTGTGGTGTCAGCCTGACTCCGGATCTGCCCACCAGTGTTATTTCATTCAGCAACAAGAGCAATGGTTCCAAGTAAGTTGACCCAACTGGGCCAAAAAACGGTCACATGTTTGTAGAAAACCCTCTGTTTAAAGGGCCGTGGCACTGAAAGACATTTAATATGTGAATCATAATAATGAAGATTGAAATAATTTGCAGTTGCAAATTATTAAAATTGAATATGTGACATCAAGTAATTAAGGATAAAAGACAACACAATAAATGAATATGGTATCTATAGCTACAGTCATGGTTTTAACCTATTGCTGGTCATTTTTTATCATAAATGTAGTATTCTTTCTGTACCACAATACATATGTAGCCAACACATTCCAGATGGTCAGTATCTGCTTGGCCTTGATGCACTTTCACTCACTTATTCTTGTTTTGTATCTCCAGATATGAACAGCAGATGCTCCACTATGTTCATGTGTCCACTCTAACTCATTTCCTTTACTAACACCTCATCAGCACAAACGTACAAGCACATACATCATCATTCCTGACACGCACGCACCGACCCTCGAGGCACACGTCTTTCAGTGCAAAACTCTCACACATGGTTGCACCTCATGCAACTGGTGACACATTTTAACTGCACAGATCCAGAAGGAATCGGCCTGGCAGGTGTGCAACAGTGTCACAACTTCCAAAATATAAAATATAATCCTACATGCGTGTCTGGAAAAGTGTGCAGTTGAAATTGAACAGCAACTAAGATTATGTCTCTGCAGTACAAAGCTGAAGTCGCATGGTTAGCCTAGTTTAGCATAAAGACTGTATCCTAAGAAGCAGTTCTAACATTTATCGCTGTAAAACAACAAACTGTCACCTTTTTCTCCTCTTTTGTACATTTTAGACAAAATATGTTGATTAGCAAAACTGTGAACAGATTAGCTGCAGTTTTTATGCTGCGCTAAGCTAACTCATCGTGACTCCGGCCCCTAACTCATTGGTATGAATGGTTCTGCTAGAGGTTTCTTCCACTGAAGGAATTTTTTTCCTCTCCACTGTCTTCTAGTGCTGCACAAATAGGTTGGTTTTCCAAATAATTCCATAACGTTGTATTATTAGATTCTCGCACTGTAAAGTCTCACAATGAATATATAAATATATATAAATAAGCTGAATAGAACTGCCATGGATACAGACTGTGTTTGCTGAGTCACTGGAACTTGCCAAGGCGGCATCTCGACAGTGGAACCATTGATGGAACGTAAAATCTTTTAGAGCTGGAGAGGTGGTTTAGGAAGATCTACTGTTTCACTGCTCATGATGCTCATGATGGGTGAATTGAAATCAGATTGCCATTGACTTCAAATGTACACAGACAGGCAGAAAACTGTGACACCACGTGTGACCTGTGGAGGGAATTAACAGGGTATCTTCTGGTCATCCATCCTATCAGTCACTGAGAATTATTCCCTGTGGTAAAAAGGCGCAGGGTTGTCGTTGTGTCTCAGCTAAGGTCATACATCCAAACTTTAATAAGCTAAAGTGACTACACTTTCTGCTGTTGCACATATTGCGATCAACAAAACATAAAGTGTAATTATATTTTGTGGAAGAATGAAGAAAGAATGTGGACTAGCTTGTAAATTAATCATACTACAGGCTTTCTCTCAGGGTGCGGTTATCATGCTAAACCTGTTCTAGGAAATGATTTAGACTACAGTATACTACTGCTGTGGTTAGACCAGGTAAACAATGTCAAATAGAAGTGGCACTACACAAATACACTATGACAGCAATAAATATGGATCTCAGTAGGATCTTTTACTCGTCCTGAAGGCTGGTATTTTTTTAAAGAATTCAATGGAGTCATGTGGGATTCTGCTAGGAACCAAGATAAATAACACTGTATTGTCAGACATATCAGTGTTGATACATCTGATATCATAATCTAAAGGCCTTGCATTTAATCTGAAAAGCCTCTGAAGTGGAAACAGGCACTAAGATTAACTACCAAAATAGTTTCTCCGTAGATTGAAACGTTGGTATTGGATCAATATATACTCAGACAATTAAACATGAACCTTTTGTTCTCATATTTGAGTCAGATCAGAAGCACTAGAAGGATACAATGCAGACATAAAGCACTGAGAGACACTGTCACTGGAGGGCATCAGGACGAGAGCGGTCGAGGAAAGATATGGACGGGAATGGGATGGAAGCTGATGGAACTGGAATGGGATACGGAAAAGCTTACTCCAACAACCCAATCTGAACTGAACCAATCACAGGAAAGAATTCCAGCTCACCACTTCCTGCACCCCGAAGGTATCAACTCACAAGTTACAAAGCATGGTTTTCAGACACATCTACAGAGAATGATGCCCACGTGTTTTCAAAATTCATATCTAGCTTGAGCCAACTGGAACGCTACCTGCCCACACACCTGACACTGTTTATTCAGTGCATGTGGAGACCAGCTGTCATCACACACAGGTAGAAATCTTAAATCAAGTTTTTCTTTCTCCTGCCTGTTCACACATCCAGCCGACATTCTTGAAAAGTTAAAAGGTCAGACTTCCAGAAGACATTGCAAATAACGGAGACAAAGCCCCAGACAAACAAGTTCCCCCTGTTTGTCTTTTTCTCTCACGGCTTACGGCAGCGTGCTAATGAATTTCCTCAGTCTGGCCTTCCAGACAAACTGCAGCTGTCATTAGCAGCTCCAGCAATGCTGCAGAGCATCCGTACCTTATCACTGGGCCCAATCATTGTCCTCTGTAATACTGACCTTAGCTAGCTCGTTTTTAACTAAACACCTGACCTCTAGCAAAAACGTGAGAAAATGAATGTCTAGAAAATTGCCCTGAATATTATTGTCTACACAAGAGCCACACATAGTTGTCAGAAGAGGGAGAATTGTTCCAAATAAATTAGCAAATTTTTAATTTACTTGCTTTTAATTCTGAATTTTGTATGCTAACCTGCTAACTAACAGTTCTTGACATAATGATACGCTAACTCATAGTAACACAATAAATACGAGCAGCAGAGAGGTTGTAATTTCACATTGGTGATATCCGGAGTTTCTCATAGCTACAATCTCTATGTACACAACTGTCACAAAAAATGTACACAACTGTCAAGGTTCATTGTTAGCCTTCATGTCCAAGACATGTCCATGTTCATTCATTCATTCATTCATCTTCTATACCGCTTAGTCCCCGCAGGGGTCACGGGAGTGCTGGAGCCTATCCCAGCCAGCTTACGGGTGATATGTCCATGTTCAATGTTGTTATTTTTTTATCAAGTTATTTATATGTAGCAATTAATTAGTAAACAAGGTCACATTAAAAAAACACTACATAGCTATTAGAAACACTTAAGAATGAATTGTATTGCTACATGCTAACTGTGCTAGCTATGGTGGCTTAAATTTGCAGTTATTTTATCACAACAGCAAACAGTATTTTTGATAAGTAGGCAATTTTGTAGCTATAAGAAATTCCCAGCTTTAAATTACAATTTAGCTGTTCGTATTTCACAGTCTTAATAATAAGTTAGCATAACGCTGTTTTGTTAAGATTGCTAGCTTGCTTTGATTAAAACATAGTTTATCTACTTGTCCAACAAATAGTCCTGTTTGTCCTACTTAATTTAAATAAGCATTAAGAGTTAATACGTATATTAAGTAAAGTAGTTTAGCGCTTAAGCTTAAGATATGTTGCCTAGCTAACATGTTGGGATATTAGAAGCGCTAAGTTTCCTATTTCAAATTCTGACACATTTTTTATATTATGTTGTATACAAAAATAATTTCCGACTTTTGGATAATTCTGGAAGACAGATCCTTATTTCCTGGTGTGACGTCTTTACAGCCAAAGCACCCTGGTGAGTTTTTTTAAAAGACACGTGTTCATATCATATCAGTATAAAGTGGCTTCATTCAAAACATAGGAAATTACATTTCCTTTTACACATGTATTTACAACCACACCCCAAGTCCAGATGATCTTTAATATGAAGAACGTGTGTTAGTTCTAGTATTAACTAATGTACATGAATTGATTCTCAGTGTAGAGCTCACAGTGCAGTGCTGCTGTAGAACATGACAGTGAACCTTTGTTAGGTATTGCTGAATCTTCCTCGGGGACAAAGCCAGCTGTGACAGCACCCTGCTGTACTAAACAGCCATGCCTCTTTAAACCAGGATTTACTGCAGAGCAACATGATGAAAAGAGCCACCAAAGCCACTGTGGGCTCACTGCCTCCTGTCTAATTAGCCCACATGACATTCATTTTTAGTGGGACTTGACACCAGGCAACCTTAAGCTTCACTGTGGCATCACATCATTTAGGTGGACCCAGATTCTGATGCCTTCATTCAACACTAGAACAAAGCAAACGCTGATCAGATCCACACAGAATCTCTAAATGGATTTTATTAGGATTGTTCGTTATGCTGCACAGCTGCTGAAAAAAACAAGTGTAATTTATTATAATAGAGATTTTCTTACCAGTGCTGCTCATGGTGCCAGTCAGGTGTCTTCTCCAGTCAGATGATGCACAGTAAATAAGCCACTATCCACATTGACAGTACATGGATGGTGCCAGCAGCCGCAGAGCGCACAAGCCTCGGTGTGAGACAGCTGAGACAGGACGGTGCAGACAGCCTGGTTGTCTGTGTGCTGAGGCCGCAGAGAGCTCCAGACAAGAGCCGCACTGTGGAGACAATGTCCTGCGTACACTGCGGGGCTGCGCTGCCTCTGTACGGCAGACAGAGCAGGTTGGGTGTGGGCCACGGTGAAGAAACGCGACTGCTGTGAAGTTAGAAAGAGGCATGACTGGGGTTTCCGGTGCCGCATTTCAAACTAAAGGCATATATCAAAGTTGTGTTTACATCCAAGTCAGCTTTTATTTGAGGAATAATATTCGCTTGTTTGTTTGTCTGTTTTTGGAAAATTAATTAGGCTGTCATTAATTAGACAACATATGTTTAAATAACACGAAAGAGTGAAATTAAGCAGCGCACACAACATGACTAATCAGGATCGTATCCACAGATCCCACGGTTTCTGTCAATTAATCTGTGCTGAATCAGTTCAGGATTATATACCATGTAAATACAATGTAAACAACAGTAATAAAGGAATTTATGCTTAAACTAAGTTATTTAATTGTTTAAAAATACCAAACAGAGTTTGTCTTCTAGTGTACTTTAAATGGGCTAAATGCAACATAAAAATATTAATTAATCAAATTATCAAAACCTAATATGTAACTGTTCACTTAAACAAACAAATAAATACACTTTGTTAATGATAACTAACCACATAATGTGCTTCGGCGTGATTTTGTTGTTTATGCCAAATATTCAACTGCAGGCTTTTACATTGAAGGAAACAACCTGAAGCTTCCTGTCTTGTGTTGAACAACAGAGTGCAGGTTGTTTCTGCATAGCTTCAGCATCCAGCACTTTGCTCCTGACTACAGAGCCTTCAGGCTGGCAACGCCACTTGGATACATGGGAGATGTAGTCTTTAACGGCAAAAACAACCATTCAAACGAGCATTATGCTGCTCAGTATGGACTACAAGCCTGTTCAATGTAAACGAGCTGCAAAGTGAAGGAGGCAGTGAAATAATTGTTTTAACTTTCGGATAAACTGTCTAAATGTGATTGTCTATGAAGCAGTCTGATCGTTTTGTTCTCGTGTTGTAGCAAAGACAATTACTATAAAAATGAAAGTTGTAGTGATTTTTAAGGAGAAGTAAAACATAAACGACAATGTTACTTCCTGTGATCTTTAACTGTTTATCAGGTTCATGTTTCACTAGAGATTTTTATTTGTATTTCACCAAATATATGCAGCTGAAATGGCACAGTGGTGCAAACTATTATGAGTAATAAAAAATAAATAAAATCTGAAACTAATAATGTATGCATAATGTATAAAATAACCCCAAACAACTTCCTGTTCCTAAATGAACGACTCCAAGTCAACACTGAATTTTACAACGTAAACATTGTGAGAAATTGTGAAATCACTGTAAAACGCGAGAATACAAAAACCAGTAGATACATTACGTTTATTTCTAACGTATAACATTCCAGTGGGAACCACTGGACGGTTTGGGTGAAAGGAAACCGTCTAAATATCAGACAAAACATTAAGTAAATATATATAAAGCTCCTAGCTCGGCGTTATGGTCGATGAGCTTTTCATGCGACAAAACACTCATGACGTCAATGCCGCGCGACTCAGTGCGGCATGGCTTCCACTTCACAAGCTGTGGTGTTGTGTGACATAAAGCTTTGTAAACACCTAATTAACTAAGTGATTGTAACGACATGGATGTAACCGAGGATACTTTTGGAATAGAGGTGATTCTTCCACGGGAAGGTAAAACGGCGCCATGTTGTCTACACGGTAAGATTGAAATGGAACTGTTAATGTTACATGACACATTGCGTAGCATAAACCAAACTGCGTTATTATTCTTTGTATCTGAGAGTTTATTTAGCTTTTTTATATCTATACAAGTCGGACAATAATATTTATGTCATTATACCAACAAGTAATGTCTTGTCATTAATTCGGCGTATGGCTACAACACAGTACAATCAGTATTTAGCATAAATTATAGTAGACTGCACTACAAGCCACCACAATGTAAGCTAGCTGTATTTTGATCATAGAACTGGACCGTGAGAATAACATGTTAATCTAATGTTTAAGCCGAATTGTAGCTATACGTTATACTTTTTAAACGTAATTGTCAGTGTTAGTGTAAACATTTCGCGTAATGCATTAAATTAATTAAAATATCTAAATTAACTTTTATTTCACGGAGTTTGGTTTAGTTTTCATTGGAAGTATAAAAGTTGAGTCTTCCAGAACAACAATAATGTCACCTGTGTTTCACCAGGTCCGACCTTGCTATTTGAGAAAGTTAGCAAAGCAGGAGAGAAAGGCAGGAGGTTTTATGCCTGCTCTGCCTGTAGAGACAGAAAAGACTGCAGCTTTTTCCAGTGGGAAGATGAAAAGGTGAGCTCGCTACATTTACATCCATTACTTGTAGCATCAAATATGGTTTATTCATAAATTGCTCTTTGAAGGTGTCGGAGGCCAGGCTGTTGGCCAGAGAAGCAGAGAACCAGTCAAAGAGACCTCTGTTCAGCCATCTGGAATACTGCATCAGGTAATTAGTTAAATTAGAGTCCACTTATGTGGATGATCACTATACTGTAAACTATATAAACTAAGACCACACAAAGTATTTACATCATCCACTCACCATCAAAAGCTTTATTATCAAAATGACCAGTTTCATAATTCCCACATAAAAACTCAACATATTATTCTTGGTTGACTCTGACTTCAGGTTCAGAACGTTTGCCTCCCTCCCTCTGGACGAGAAGAAATTCTGTCAGGATTGTCAGATGCTGCTTCTGCCAGGAGAGCGTGAGGCCCACTCCTCCCACAGAGCTGCCGCTGTCACTACGGCCCAGCTGAGGAGGCCCAGTGTGCTGCTGCGTCCTCTGGACAACAAGAAGAGCAACGCCCAGTACCTGTTCACCGACCGCAGCTCACACTTCCTGCTCGACACCTTAACTGCTCTGGGATACAGGAAGGTGCTGTGCGTGGGGACACCCAGGTGAGAGAGATGCTGAGTCGGCCTTAAAGGGTCAGTTCACCAACATCAGGAAAAAAAGCACAGCTAAAACAATGAAACTTAGCTACAGTGCATTGCGACAGTGGCTTGTAGAGGTTTTCTACCATAGCAAAATTAACATTACATTAGAGAAATTACTTGGTGTTTTTATACTTTTATTTGTTTTGCTGCACAAAATAGTTTGATTTTTCACCACTAATGATTTTTTGATTTTTGTAACAGACTCCAGGAGCTAATCAAGTTGCGAAATCTGGAGCAAAAACACGAAGCAATGAAGAGTTTGCTGCTGGACATTGACTTTAGGTTAGTTTGTCCCTTTAGATGTCATGTGTCCTGCTGCATTTACTGTACAGATGATCTCACTTAATGTTATATATATATATATGTGTGTGTATGTACAATGCATCTTATAACTTCCTCCAGGGTAAGATGTCTGCTGTTGAGCTCTCATCATGTTACTAATGTAACAAAACAAGTACCGTGTTTAAATCACAAAGTGTGTGTTGTGTGATGGACGAACCAAACTGAAAACCGAGGCCTGTACAGAACTGTGGGCTATAAAACAGTACACACATTGTCAGTAGCAAGGCTGTCTGCAGCATCACGGAGTGTTAAGGTGACAGAGCTCCAGGTGGTTTGGCCACACCTGGTTCTCTGGTGGTCTCAGAAAGCGAACGGCAGGGTACAAAGGTTCAGTGAACTGGTGATGAGCCCTGTCAAACACAGGCGTCATGGCTGCGGAGAACTTTTGCAGGACAACCATGGTGTCCGCATTGTAGAAAACCAGCTGGCCCTTGTCATAATTCACCCACACTCCCACTTTCCCAAGCGGACTCTGCCCGACATTGTGGCACACCACATGCCGGTCGTTGTGCCAAGCCGACAGGCTCCTGTTCCGCAGCTCTACGCACCACGAGTTCCTGTTTCGGCCCAGCTTGGCGCCCTTGTCCCGGCCCTTCCTCTGCAGGCTGGCGTAAGCCACGCCCACAGCCCAGGCAGAGCTGCAGCGCACGTCAACCTCCCAGTAACTGTGACCGCCTGTGATGGGGGACGAGCCCAGAGCACAGCACACCTTCTCAAACTGGAGAGGGTGCTCCGGACCTGAACGAGAGGTACCTGAGAAGCACATGGCCCGCCCCTCTGACGCCACCGTGATCTGACCTTGGCACGTCTGCTTGTCGATCACCTGAGGTGAGGAATCTGAAATAAACCAGAGCATCCTTAGCTGTAAGTCCAAGCAGGCCCAACACCATGCTGCTGCTCTTCATGAGCTGATGTAGTGATAATCCCGTCGTACCTAACAGCAGAGTCTTCCTCTGCAGCTGAGCTTTCAGGTGTTTGGAGATGGAGGATAAAGTTTTAAGAAGCCTCTCAAACCTGTCTTCATTCAGGCGGATTTCCTTTTCAGAGGCGTGTGGCTTCTTGGGACTGTAGGAGTGATCACAGAGATTATGGTCAGGCAGAGAGGTAGGACAGAAAAGGGTTTATATAATAGTTTGTTGTTTACCTCAGATTCTCAGTGTGGCCCTTGAGAAAAGAGAAACACAAGCAGTGATTAAAGCAGCAGTAAAACACCTTCAGTTACTCAGGAACAACATGTGAACCACACCTCCTCGTCTTCCTGTGCTGCACCGCTGCTGCTCAGTGCTCTCTGGGTGCTGCTGATGCTCTTGCCGACCCGGTCCTGGTGTTGTTTCCAGTTCTTCAGAACCTGGTCCAGTCTGGTTCTGGTCCGTTTGAGGTCCAGCTCCAGAGAGTCCAGAATGGCCTGCTCGTCCTGCTTCAGGACAGCCCGCATGTTCTCGAAGCACTCGTGGACCTGCTGCTTCATCATCTCTGTGCTCCTCTGCAGGAACACGGAGCACGAGGACACAGTGACCCAAGGATTTAACATGACATCAGTCCTCAGTGGTGGTCTGTTAGGTGCTGCTGGGGCCTGATCACATACTCACAGCGAGGTCTGCTTTGCGTTTCTTCAGGGACTGGATGTGGGCTTCGGTCTTTGATCTCTCTGCCTGCAGCTCCTCCAAACATCTGGACAGCTGCTCCTGCAGTTCACAGTTACAGCCAAATAAACTGAGCACATGCTTTCATCAGTAGAGTAACACAGTCTTTGAAAACCTCACAGATGTGAATGGAGTCGAAGGAGACAGTTTGTGTACATCTTCATTTTGTTTTCACATTTTGCAAAACCAGTTCTAACAGTTTTCTAGTTTCTGGATCTGGATGACGTGAACCTCATGGTTGTTATGATCCTCACATGAAATACCTGGAGTAGTTTACCTGAGAGGGCTGTGCAGCCTTGGCTGCCTTCTTCTGTAGTTTCGGCGATCGCGGGAAAGGCTGAACAACACGATCACTGTTGGAGTCCAGCGCAGTGAAGCTCAGTGCGTCCTGCTGTACACCCTGGGGACCTGCAGATGGCGCCACGAGACCACTCCGCACAGACTGTCCATCACTAACAGACAGTGACTCCTTTTGTGCCATTTCTTAAAGGCGAACACAGCAAGGGGAAAACATGAAATGCTAACATTTATTCTTATCTGAAGCGTTTCCTGTATTTTGCAATTCACTGTGGTCGCACAGTAAACCAGTTCTTCAGGAAAGTCTGTGGAAAGAGCCTTCAGGACGTGGTCTCACTTCTCTGTGGATTTACTGAACATATCACTGCTATGTTAATGTTTAGCATTTAAATATATTTGCATATGTAGTCTTCGAGTCACAGTTCCTTATTTACGCTAGGATAACATTTGGACTCCTACATGCTTTAAAAGCAGTATATACATCACATGTAGTCAAATACAGACCTAATTATATTAATTATATATTTAATAATAGATTATTTTAGTGAGTCTTACCTGAGGTC
>OMLM01003225.1:48985-62790 GCA_900302695.1 Helostoma temminkii | reverse complement strand
GCAATAACAGTTTTATCTGTTTTGAAAGAAAAAATATAATAACCAGAAACCTGTATGAGACGATATCACACTAAAGAGCAATCACAGGGACACTTCAAACAGCTCATCACACCTTTATTGTTGTAAATGTTTCAGTCCCACTTATTACAGAGGATGGGTCAAAGAGAGCAGCTGTTTTGTCCCCACTCAACTAAAGCAGTGTTTTGTAAAAAAGAAAAAAACTGAAAAGAGCCGAGCTGACCGAGGTGCCGTTGGTTCTGGTCCCAACCCTTCTGAATCCTCACTGACCTTTTGAAGCAAAGGAGATTTTTGCAGCTGCTTTAATCTACTGAGAACAAAGACAGAATGTACCCGCCCATTACTGCAGGTGGCCACAAGCACCTGCAGACAGACACACACCTAATACACACTTGAAAGCATGAGTGCCTGTTTGCAAGACATAAATCATATAAACACGCATGCTTTACCACACCATTACACACAGAGAAATGCTTCCAAACACAGAGCTACTGTAAAGACACTGGGAAATGACACATGCTTTGAACTCTTTCATGTTTATCACAGGACCTCTATGGGGACATTAAGTGAATGGAGTAGGCTTCTAAATCTACAGTCACTACTACTAAACTACAATACTGTTACTTAAAAGTTGTAATAAACATTTTAGCTAATATGTGAAGGCACACCTGTGTCTACCTGATGTACAATGTCAGCTTTTTAGCCGCTTTTAGCTTTGTTTTGGTCTCCACCAACTCCTCTGTTCTCCATTGTTGACCAGCTAACTTCATCTGTCTGCTGTAGCTTCACTAATCAACTAAACTGCAATTGCCATTACGGTTTTGCAGCAAATATAATCATTATGTTGTCATCTAGCATATTTTGTAAATGAATGAAACATCACATTAATTAACAGAGCTACAAGGAGGTGGCTGGGGTTTCTGATGGGCAAATACTGTGCAGGACAGGTAAGATACAGTTCAGAGTTCCCTAGTACAGCATGAAGCTGAAAAGTACTTTGGTTAGGGTTAGAGACAGATTGTGTTTGTGTTGATTGCATTTAACCCAGCCCTCAATTTTTCTCTGACCCTAACCCAGAGTGCCAGACCCAACCATAAAACATCTTAATAAAGTTGGTGTAACATATGTGGACGACTGCAAAATTGGAAGAGAAAACAGGATGTTGCAGATCAAATATTCTAGCAGACAAAAATGCGTTGACTGTGGACATTTAATTGATATGTTAAGTGTCAACATATTTGCAGAAATATAACACAGTTGCAGTTTAGTGGTACAGGAACATCATATTAGGAGGTTGGGTTGGAACAGAAACAGGAAACCAAAACAAACTTAAAGGCGCTAAACTAATCGCTGGAGGACTGCACAGTCAGGTTATCATTCTCTGTGATTTCATCACTATTAGTAACCACTTTGATTATACACATGATATAATCAGTAAAGTCCACTATTAACACAACGTTTGATCATAACAGCTTTACATATGTAAAATGCCAAAGATCCTTAGTTAGTTATGATCAAATTTCGGTACAGGACCAGTGTTTTTACAGTGTAGTTGTTTTGGCTGATTAACAATGAATGTTTCATTTATACTTCATAAACATGTTTTGTTCCCAGCTGTGGCTCTCAGCTGACTAGTTACATTCACATCCATATTTATGTAAATGCTAAATGTACTGAATACTAAAAATGTTCCTATATTCCACAAAACAAAACCAGGAAACCTGCTTTTCACAACTCTTGTATGTGAAATAGAAGCACAGTAAGAGTTTGCTGCTACAACAAACAGAGCCAGAGTGAGACTGGAAAGTTATACAAAAAGGAAAATATTCAAGTAACAGTGTTCTACTCTTACGCAGTTCTGTGCACAAACAGCGCAGAGTTTACACTGAAAGACAGTGGAAACATGTTCTGTGGTTTCAGCTTGTTTTGGGGGAAAAAAAGAGTCCAGCTCTCTGTGCCCAAAACAAGACCACCCTGACAAAAGAAACAAAAGCCAGCATGGATGGTGTGAGTGTGGATCAGTGCCCACAGCATGAGTGACTCTAATATCTGTGAAGGTGCAGAGGTATATATTGAGATTGTAGAGAGACATCTGCTGCCATCAAGGTAATGTCCTTCCCAGGACATCAGTTGAGCACAGACTGTTAAGCAGTCTTGCACCCAGTCTTAATATGCGGCAAAAATAGGCAAATTTTCCATTTGCAAAACTGCAGCAATTACTATCCTCAGTTTAAATTTAAATGTATAAAAAACAAATGTAATTTATTTTGGCCACTTTACTTATGTGAAAGCCCAATGATTTGTCATTGGTAGTGTGAATGCCCTGTAATACAAGTTATTTTGCTGATGATCTATACTTTAAATGGATGGCTGTAAGAGGCAAATCATGTTCTTGAAACAACAACTGAAAGCCATTATGTATCAAGTGGGATTATATTTATTTTGGAGTGGAAAGTGTTGCTTGAAAAATCTAATTTATACGGAATTTTTACAGAGAAAACCTTAAAAGGCCTTCCTTCTTTGGGTTGGCCCACAAAGCCGTACTTATTTTCTGATGATTGAATAAAAGAGGACCTAAAATAGCATCCTGTGGAACTCCACAAGAAATGTGCTAAAATAGCAATACCAGTTTTTCTGTCTTGGATGTAGACTGCTGCAGTCCTGCAGTCAAACCTAAATATTGACTAATATTGTTTCCAAAACAGAATGATATATGTAGTATGAAAGATCAAATTATCCTAGAAAGCTTTGGAAAACTTTTAACCAACTATTCTCAGTTGAGCTATTTTCTATCCAGACCCAGAGGGTTGGCCACCAGCACCCACCTTGTTTAATTCCAGTTGGCTAAGCAGAGTCTGATGTGCACCTGTTACACCTGCACTGCCACACCATTTACTGTGGGCGAAAAAACTGAGCAAATCACTTCATCATGCTCAAAAGTGAATGACAGTGGAGAAAGAGGGGGGTCTCAGTGTGGACAGCCTCCCCACAGGCATACACAGTCTTCAAGATGGAGCTGAGGAGTAGGAGGAGAAGGAAGAAGGGAGGGAAAAAGATGATTGGAGTACAGGGTGGTGCATCACTGAAGGCTGGTATGATCCCTAATATGAGGCACGAGGAGCATTTGTTATGATTCCGTCTCTGCTTCCCTCATTCACCTACTTTCCTTTTGGTGTGTTCTCTTTCCTTTCTTGTTCTAAAAAAGGACACAGCTAAAGGCAGGGAAAGCAGGGTGAGGGGGGGCAGGGGTACAAGCAGAGGGAAGAAACCAGAAGAGGAAACCCCCTTGGTTGACTCCATCAGCTCGTGTGCACGAGTGTGTATGCTGCAGCTGCAGAGGTCGCTCAACAGAGCCAGTAGGACTTTTCTCTGCTACTATGGGGTGAGTACGATACTTGTGCAGGGATGAGGGCTGTGGGTTACACAGACCACAACCACATTTATCCATGACATGTGTGTGTGTGTGTGTGTGTGTGAGGGAGAGTTTAGTAGTTTATGATACTCATGGACTGTAGTGAAGCTAAGTGCCCAGACTGTGTGTGTGTGTTATTTGAGCAGACCTGTTACTATAATTGACTGCATAATGGAACAATCTGAATGCAATCCCTTCTGAGAGTTGCACTGAAAGAAAAGTGGTGCTGGCATTGAAAAAAAAACAACTTTAAGAGGACTGTTCTCTTGGTGCCACAAAGGGAATTTCAAGTGCTGGCAAAAAGAAAGTATCTAAGTCAGCTCTGTTTGCCCTCCATTTGTGTCCAAACAGTTTATCCTCCAGTAAAAGTGTCTTCATTAGACGAGTACCAGACTGAGCGTGTCAACTCTCACGCTTTTTTTCATGTGTCACTGCTCCCGCCCACAGACCCTAATAAAAAAATAAACACATGCTGCCATTTAAACAGGAGAAATGTTGGCGCAGATCCCACAGTCCAGCAACAGTCGCAACAAGGTCGTGGGACTTGTGGGCTGAATCTGAACCGGGTCCAAGAACTGGTGGACAGAGCTCGAAAGCTAAAAGCAATAAATGCTACCTTTTGACCCTGCTGTTTTGAGAGTGGACTATCGTGATTGGCTGGCTCAGCTGAGGGGAGCAGAGATTCTGGCTTGTGGACTGGTCAGTTTTTCCTTTCTGTATTGTGTGTTTTTGTATTCTCTCCTCTTTGTCTTGTATGGTTTGGTTTCTTTTCACCTTTTCAAGATAAAATTCTTTCCCTCTTATGTAACTTTGCACACATTAACAAGTTGTTTCTACAGTTCCTGACATTTTCCCTCGTATCTTCTGAAACAGCTCATCAGTTCTGGTGGCTTATGGGGGTCAGAATCCTGAGTTGTTGGCTACCTGAACCTGAGGCTGAGTTAGTTCTGACTATATAAGGCCTCTGTCTTCTCTCCTCTGGCCCTGCTCTTCATTCTGCAATCTGACCTGCTTAACAGTGTAAATATCTCAAGGGGCCTTTTTGCTTTGTTTTCACCACATAGGATCAGAGATGTTTATCTTCTGAGTTCTTTGTAAATGATGTGGGAAGTGGAGAGGGCTGCTTTAACTCCATGATGTGTGCACGGTAGAGAAATTCTACCTTTGTATAAACCTGTGTAAGAACAAAGATCATAGACATTGTGTTTCATTTTGGGTTCAATGAATAAGTGACAAAACCAAATTGTAGCTTTCTGTCCATGGTTTGAACCTGCACTCATCGCTTTTTATACATGCAGCAGATTCCTGAGCTAGTCGTAGCTTCTGGTTTGGTTTCTAAAAAGGTGACCTCCGCTGCTAAAACACTTGTTGAATGCTCAGCTAAGACGCTGACCCCTGAGCAAAGACAGAGGAGACCAAAATGCTGACACACAGTCAGGCAGGTGGGGTGAACACTATTAACTATGACAATGACGGAGGGTCATCAGTAAGCAGGCAGGAAGGCACAAAACACCAGATGGAAAGAACAAAAGAAGCAGGAAAAAGTCAAAGGAACAGACAGAGCTGGAGCTCTGGGGCTGATGTGGTGTGATAGATGTTTGTGGCAATGTGCAGGAGGATCTAGTACGTTTAAATAGTGGGAGAAGAGCTAGAACAGGTGTGTAGGTGGGCAAAACGGTCAGGTGACTGGTAACTGAGGGAAATGTTGAGGGCTTCCTGGAGGAAGAATATCAGCTGAAAGGCGGTAAAATCTCTGTATGTGTATGTGTTTTCTCCACACTGTTAGGAAAAATTAATTTAACTGAACAAATGTATTAATACATTTTTAGAACGTACAGTTACCAGCCTCCACTGCCCCCTAGCGGTCTGATTTCAACGAGTGCAGCTTTAAACTAGCAGTTTTTTAGTTACCAAAGATTACCTTGTTTCAGACGTTGGTCTTTTACCAACACACTGATCTGTCTCTGCAGAGACTGAGGCGGTGCTACATTTTTAAGCCCTGATTGGATATAAACACTGTGGACAGCCATGTCTGTTTATAGAGGGATACATTTGCTCTTTCTCTAGCTGGACAAAACCCTTTTGGGTGTATCGGTGTGATTAATGGCCCTGCTCTTGAGCTAGATTTGGATTAGGCCTTCGGGTCCTGCTTGGAAGTTATTACTTTATAATGGGAACATGTAAGCAAAGGCCATGTGCTTTTCATCACTCCAGCAGCAACCATTGCATATTAAAAAAATAAAGCAAAACGTAAGATCAAAGCTGGACATACAGTTTGTAATATTTGCAGTGTTGGTATAAATCTTTATTTTTGTTTGGGTCACATTTATTCTGGTTTTTTTCTCTCACCCTGCCTTTGTTGTGGCAGCAGTCATTTCTGTTGAAGCTACGTTAGTCACTTATTCCCCCCTGGGGGTGATAGCGATGGAGCCAAGTCCTCATAGTGTTCATCTTAGTTTTCCATTTCAGGATGCAAACTATTCTGAGCCAAAGTTGGTTAAAAATAAACCATCACAAAAAAGATTGATGTGTTGTCGCAGATGTAGTGCTACAGATGTGGAAAAGCTCTTGTAGATATCTGCTAAATGTGGCAGACTGGACTAAAAACTACTCACACAGTATAGATTTTCATCCAGGTGTTGACAACATCATCAATAAGCAAGAGGACAAAGATTAAGCTTTCACGCCTATATTTCACACATCAGAGTCTGAACAGACCGTGTTCTGCGTGGCACCTGCGTGGGGGCACAGCAGCAGGGCAGAGCATGACCGGCTGGCTAATGAGTACCATCTAGGACACATTTCCGACGCAGAGGTGAAGGTGTCAGCCAGCCGGCGCCACAGCAGGGAAATTGATTCAATAAATCTGTGAATGAGCGAGATATTAAACAGAATCACAGCCAGGAGGAAGGTGAAGGTGCATTTGATAGCTTATTATGGCCGTGGCCATCGCTGTCTCCGAGCGCTGGAGACAAAGATTTAGAGTCACATCTGCTGTATATCACTGATAATAAGGGAGCTCCAGACATGTGCTCAGAAGTTCAGGAAGGTAACACTGGTGTTATATAAGCCACTCCATGTCTTGCATTGTCATGTTTATGTGCAGCTGGATGGATTCATTGTATATATCATATAACTACACTTAAAAATACTTCAGTTGTATGAGAATATTTAACAATTCTACTTTTACTTCAACCATAGTAAAGTTTCCAATGCAGGACTTTCATTTATTTATCTAAGTAAAATTCTATTTTAGTTAAGTAGAAGATCTGAGGTTTCAAATTTCATATTCATATTTTTAATTTCTAATGATATAACTATAAAAGGTTAGTTTAAGTTGTATTTCTACTAAAGGGTTAATCAAAGTGGTTCCCTCATTAAATCTCCACAATAATTAAACTTTCTGCATGAACATCATTAATGAAGCACATATGAAACAGTGTACTCAGTGTAAAATACTGTTTTTTATCAGATGACTGCACAGATTCATGCACTTTTGCACTTAAACACACAGTGTAGCAGAGTAAAGCAGAGCAGGGGAAAGACCTGTGGATGGACTTAGATTTTCATGCTGGCAGTGTCTTTATTTGCATATTGTATTGTAGCTTTTAGATCATGTATTTACTAGTTGATCGAAGAGTTGTAGTGACACATTTTTAAGCGAAGGCTTCGGTATTGAATTTGTGCCAGTGATTATCTTGCAAATTTAAAACGTCAAATTAATTTACAAATGTATGCATCCTCAGCTCCAGAAATGTTGGGACACAGTGTAAAACCTGCATAAAAACAGAACGATTTGCAAACCTCATAAACCCATAGTTTATTCACAATAGAACATAGAAAACATATCAAATGAAAAACTGAAAAAATTTCCCATTTTAAGACAAAATAAAATATTTTGATCCTAATTATGTTGAAAAAATGGGTTTATCAAATTCATAAATCATTGCATTCTGATGCAGATTTTACACAGCGTCCCAACTTTTGGTGCTAACCAGACAAGTGTAAGTCTGTTTAACCTTTGTTTTAGTTCACTTTTGTCTTTGAGCTGCTAAATGCTAGTTTGGGTTCGCATGTGATTTACAGTGGATAATTAGCTTGTTAGCAAAAACGACTTCACTGCTATTATAAAGAAGGTCAATGAGAGTGACATGAACTAAAGATTCAAACAGTCTTTCATGGAACTGAAGGAAACGGCAGACTGATGATAAATGAGTGGGTTCTACTAGCAAAACTTAGTTATACTTATTATTACCTGCCCTGATTAATTTTAAAATAAAAGCACTACATGTTTAAATATGAATGTTTTGTTTAACTTAAACCTTGCTTGGCATAAAGAGGTTCATTCTTTCATTTGATTTGTTTGCCCTTTCTTGCTCACTTTTTTGTAGTAGAACCAACATGACAGTTCTCTCATTTTTATCTTTTTTTATGAGTTCTGATAAAACACAGAAGTAGTTTTACTGTTTCTGTGCTTTCCAACCATTCAGACCTGTTATGCAGATATATGTGCTGAGCAGCTGGGCAGCCACACAAACACAGAACCACAAACAGTGTTGATCAGCCCATCACTCACCTTGAGCCGCACATTAGGTTCAGTCTATTGACTCTGTAAAAGACACATAATGTGCACCTGAGCCACTGCTGGTGCCCTTGTATAATGACAAATTCACATCAGTGCTTCCTCTGACTAAACATTTCTCTGGTACTTAGTTATGTCTAGAATGTAAGTATGACTGGACACATTCAAATCTAACAGTAATGTGCCTCACACTTTGCCACAGCCTCCACATGCTCCGGCCACATGTCAGAGGAATGTACACACTCTCCAAAGTGTAAACTCCACTGTCCTTCTTGAAACCACAGGTGCAGCCAGTTAACGTTTTGGTTAATTGACAAATCTGTCAATGCGATATTGAGCCTTTAAGCAGCAAGTGAGTCAAACCCTAATTCTAGAGGAATACTTGCAGGGAGTCTGAGTTACAGTGTATTTAAGGCAAACTCCAGTTGTTTCGTTTCCCTCGAGCTGTGGCAGAGGGACGCCCCCTTTATTGGCAATTTATTCCTGTGAGAGAGTGATTCAGAAATGCTGCACAGTCTGTGGTGGAACTAGTGCTGTCAGACACCACATGCTAAGATTTCACATTGTGTGGTGAAACACACACACGATCCAGAATAAAGGCCTAATATCCTAATTTGTCTTATTTTTTCAAATGCTGTTACACTGATGGTAATGTTTTTATAACATTATGCTCCACTCAGAAATGTGGTTCACTTTCACAGTCACCTGGTTCTTTGCACATTTACACATGTGCACTTTCATTTCCATTTCCCTGGATGGGCAACTGAGCCACAATTAAATGTTGTAAAGGAAAAATAGGTGAAAACATACTTTTTACAGGCACTGCACTTAACCACTGGTGGTGATTAGGAACATAAAATGTTAAAGCACTTTGTCAGCAGGTGAAATGTTTATACCCTGAGTTATGATTTTTAAAATGAGTCCATAACCCACAAATGGAAATGCCCACTTTTAATGAGGTGTCTTTCTGCCAGCCCACCCCTCCACAGCTGAGTGCCACCCAGCTGAGCATCAGCATCCAGGGCAGACCTCAGCCAGTGGTGGTGATTATGATGGATAACCCGGACCCACTCTCCGCCAACACGTTACCTAACATCTACTGCTGGCTATTCATCAGCACAATGGTGTACCGGCTCTAATCTAGTTAGCAGAGCTGACACGCAGGACACAAGCCCACTGGGAGAATAGAGTGCACGGGTGTATATTTTCACCTAATAAAATGCCACTGAAATGCGGCTCCAGTGATTTATGCTCTGTGTGACTAGGGTGGAGCTTTCTCAACAAACATTTACATACAGTGTTATTTAACTTTGACTGAGATTTGCCCTCACATACATGTTCATCCACAGAATTAAAACCACCTGCCTACTATTGTGTGGGGTCCTTTAAGTCACCCTGAGGTGCCATTGTAACAACGTTAGCAAAATACAGGTTCATTCAACAACTCAGAACATTGTGACAAAGGATTTTTTTTACAGAATTAGAAAATCAAAGCTATATTCTAGATTCATAAAGTGATATATCTGAAGCCTTCTAATATCTTGAGGCATTATCGAACACCAGGTTGACAGCAGCCTTCAGCTTGTCTCTACTCGTGAAGTGATTTTTCCCTGTTTTTCCAGCCCACAATCTTTCCCTCACCATGACCCAGAGCTGTGAGTGTCTGAACACAACCATAAAACATGTTAATAAAGTTATCTGTATGTTGTACTGCCAGATCTGATATTTTAGCAGAAGAGGAAAAGGGATGTTGTAGACCACATATTTTGGCAGGCAAAAATACTTTGCCTATGTACATTTAATTGATAGTGTAGTTGTATAAGAACACATTTTTTTAGAAAGCTGCATTGCATCAGAACAAGATGAGGATGTAAATAAATGTGATGACCTTACATGAGCTTATTGCAACAATGCCACAGCTAACGTGTGACTTAATGAAAGTAATAGTCTGTTCAAAAAATATAAGAGGGAGTTTTTGTTTCTTTTGCCAGACGATGCATAAAAATACTATAACTGTTAAGTGCTCCATTATGTATACATATTGTACACAGGAAGCATCTTTTGGATGGAACATACATCAAGCTAAAACTCTTTGAGTGTTCCCTCCTTCTGTTCATACTGAGACCACAGAAGAGCTCACTTCCTAAAGCTCTTCCACTGGACGTACCTGAGGCATGAGTTTAGTAAACCTTCATACCAAAAATCTTTTCACTTACACAAAAATGGAATTTAGTATGTTGTACTAAAAAGGCTGAAACTTTATAAACTGAATGTGACTAATTTGGAGGTTAGGAGCTTTATACTGTCAGGAAGCATGACCTGACAACTGTCACTACTAGTGACCTTTTTAACTTAAATATACTTATTTGACCCAAGTTTATTATAATAATAGTGATTGTTGCTGCTTAAAAATTAATTCTGGCCTTTAGTTTTGGAATTGATTTATTGTTTTCATTTTTAAAGTGAGGATAAGATAAGATAAGATAAGATAAGATAAGATAGTAAAAGGGGCATTAAAGACATTTTAAAATACTAATATTAATACTAAAATAATAATATTAATAGTACAGTACTGGCATTAACACATATGTACAGCATGTACTTTGCAGTGTGAAGTGTATGGGTGTTTGTGGAATTGGTGTGAATGAAAAATTTTGTACTATTGTCCAGATGATGCACATTAAAGACCACCTGAAACATTCAGCGTAGCTTTTTGGTGGAATCAGTCTGTGGCTGAATGAGCTTCTCATCTGCCACAGTTCATCATAAGGTGGCTGAGACAGATTGTTCAGTATAGCACTGATATTATCCACCATCCTCATCATATCATATCTTCTTGTTCTCAGCTGAGAAGATTCATCTAGACTGAGTCGCTGTTGTATCAAACCTAAAGTTTAAACAGTAATTTAACATGAAAGTATTTTTTAAGTTGGTCAGTTTTATGTGGAACTGAAACTGTAATAAGTGATGTACATAGCCTCTTTTACGCTCAAGGATTTTGATATATGAAATAGTACTTGTACAGAAATAGCAAATCACATGACAACAAACATTTTCTCACCTTGACTGTGTTACATCTTGTTTTTTCATTGAAGTAATCATTCATTCATTCATTCATCTTCTGAACCGCTTAGTCCCCGCAGGGGTCACAGGAGTGCTGGAGCCTATCCCAGCAAGCTTACGGGCGAGAGGCAGGGTACACCCTGGACAGGTCGCCAGTCTATCACAGGGCCACATATAGACAAACAACCATTCACACTCTCACTCACACCTACGGGCAATTTAGAGTCCCCAGTTAACCTAACTGCATGTCTTTGGACTGTGGGAGGAAGCCGGAGTGCCCGGAGAGAACCCACGCAAACATGGGGAGAACATGCAAACTCTTGAAGTAATCAATCTGTACAAAAAAGGAAATGTTCATTTTAATAATGTATCGAGAGTGAAACATCTGAATGTTATGGAAACACACTGAATTCTGCTCCAGACATAATGTGGAAACTCTCATTCAGTCACACTGACATTTGTAATAACCGAACCAACTAAACATTCAGCCTCAGAACATGTGTTTAAGCTGTCGTCCTCACTATGAAGTTGGAGATGATGTGATTAGTACAGGTTGTCAAGCATCTAGAACTCCACACTTAACATGCAAAGGATACGGTGTATATTCAATTTGTTTTATTTTCAGTCTCTCTGCGGTGAGTGCATGAATGAGACTAAATTAAAGGACAGGTGCACAATTTTTTTTCACAGTAATCCATCAGTAGTATCAATAAAATGCATTAGGTTTTACCTGCTGTAATGAGACCACCACCTAGAGCTCTTCCACTGGACGTAACTGGGCCCAACATTAGTTTAGTTAACCCTTCATACTAAAAATCTTTTTACCAACACAAAAATGGAATTGTGTATGTTGTACTAAAAAGGCTGAAACTTTAAAAACTGAATGTGACTAATTTGGCCCCATCACATATTGTACACAGGAAGCATCTTTTGGATGGAAACAAGTACAGCAAGCTAAAACTCTTTGAGTGTTCATATGACCTGACAACTTAATTAACAATTAACAGAAGAAACCTCCAGCAGAACCAGGCTCAGGGTGGGCGGCCATCTGCCACGACCGGTTGTGATGAGTGAGAAGTGGATGGAAACAAGAACAACAGGCAACAGAGGAACAATTCTAAACTAACAGACTATACATTTTCTAGGTCTCTTTACATAGCCAGCGTGTTGAGTGATCACCTTTGAGTCCCAGGCATGTGAAGAATGTACACATTCCTCTAACGTGTCTCATTCAGCATTAATAAGGCAGCAGTTAGGTCATTAAGGCGTTCAGTAGGGCCACAATGTAGTCTAAATGGAAAACATCCTTTAAATGCAGAATAAAATGTTTTAAAACACACTTTACTCCAAAATGAAACATAAAACTACTAATTATAATGAAAATGCAGGTAGTTTGACTGTGTGTTAAGGCAGCTTGAAGCAGGTTTCATTACAGCTGACACCCAACAGGCTTCAGAAGTAAATCAGTTACCCTCTGATAAATCTCCAGCGGCAGACAACAACCTGATGAGAGTGAAACAACACGTTTTAAAGCCGAAGGCAGGATTAGTTAATGTGATATAATTTGCGGCGCAGGCATGATTGCATTAAGAGGAGACATTAGCTGAGCGGAACAGTGAAGTCATGCTGTGTAACTTCCCAACACCCTTCAATCTGCACGAAAATTCCCCGAAGGCAACATTTTCTTAGAAGCCTGAGGCGTCGTGTCAAGATTAAAGTCACTTAGGGTTTTTTCTCATCCAGTAAAATGTGCAATAAAGAAGTAACAGGATCTTGTAATGTCAGTCAGTACAGTTTATGCTGAATGACAAAATATGGTTAAACTAAGGGCAGTCTGATGCTACCACTGGGGGGCGCCAAAGTGAGGAATTTTCATAATGCACACAAATAATAGCTTTAAATTCCTTTTTCTATCAAAACCATAACTCCATAATAACTTCATACATCTGTGTGTGTTTCTCTTCTTCAACATGACTCGTGATGTATTTATTGACTAGGGAGCATGTGGCTGATCAAGCCTATGTGGACACAAGTGCATTATGGGATAAAATATGTGTTAATTTTTAGACACGTGTGTAGGCTATTAACCAAACACCATCACAGCACAACCCTGGGGCATCACACAGCACATACACACACATCAGCACTCACACGACTACACAAACAGCCTTAATGAGTGTGTTTCCACTCGGCACAGTTGTATTCCTCCATGGTGATTTTTCCATGTGCATGAACACTTACACAAACAAACACAAGGTAATTATCTGTGTCTTTATTTGAAAGTATTAACATAACATGTTTTTGTTTTTTACTCACTATTGTTTTAATCTTCACTTTTTAAACTCTTCACTTCACAGTTTATACTTTCACATTTCACTTTGTCTGCAGATGATTCATTCTAACGTGGCACAGCTAGTTCAGCTTAAGTCACTATGACTAATCTTTCCTTCACTTGTCCAACATCTGCTTGTTGGGACTTTTCTGAGACAATATGGGCAAGAAGTCCTAACTGTGCTTCATTAAAGTGTCAGATCTTAGCAAATAAGCATGTGCTACTTGTGAGATTGTATTCATCCCCCTGCATTCCATGTTTTTTACTCACTATTGTTTTAATCTTCACTTTTTAAACTCTTCACTTCACAGTTTATACTTTCACATTTCACTTTGTCTGCAGATGATTCATTCTAACGTGGCACAGCTAGTTCAGCTTAAGTCACTATGACTAATCTT
>OMLM01003225.1:24596-48965 GCA_900302695.1 Helostoma temminkii | reverse complement strand
ACTTTGTCTGCAGATGATTCATTCTAACGTGGCACAGCTAGTTCAGCTTAAGTCACTATGACTAATCTTTCCTTCACTTGTCCAACATCTGCTTGTTGGGACTTTTCTGAGACAATATGGGCAAGAAGTCCTAACTGTGCTTCATTAAAGTGTCAGATCTTAGCAAATAAGCATGTGCTACTTGTGAGATTGTCACTTTAACATGCTCCACAATGTACTTTTACAATTCTCGATGCTGTTCGAGCTTTATTGTGGCTGTCTCCCAGTGGAGTGCATCCAGTTTATGCTCGTTTTAATTACCACAGCTGCCAAGATGAATTGATGGCCTTAGTTCTATCACACATTTTGTCCACACTGCTACATTACAGTATATTCAAAAAACAAACAGATATAAGTATCCCCAAGAACAAAATACACAGTTCAGGATGAAGTCGCAGGTAAAACACAGGTGGAAATCTATACGCATTAACTGATGGATGCGCCCCAGATAGGGGCTACAGTAAGGCTATCTTTGCTGAGTGCAAAGATAGATGATGCCCATAATGACTATAGAAACTGCCATAAATCTGGATGGTAATTGAGATCAGGACAAGCATTTTCATGTGAGACAGCTGAATAAGGAACTGAAAGCATTCCCAGGCCTGAAGCATGAAGCCAGTATCCTCAGGGAGACAAGTGTTAGGAATGAAGGCATTGTGTCTCCACATATGTACACATGTGGTATTGTGTCACGTATTTATTATTTGTGGATGGAACAACTAACTATTACATTTTAGTTGTCCAAACCAATTTAGCACTGCAAGCATTAATGTACAGTATAAGCCTGAAGGTGCCTCAAAGCCAGCAAGTGATACTGACCTGTCCCATGTTCCAAGGTGTTAATACCTTTAACTCTTATAGAATTTCATAGTAATGAAAAGTACTTTTTGTTTCCAGTTGGCAATCGTTTATTGGGGTGATGATGATTTTTCACATTTTGTTGTTGTTGTACCTTTAATGTTGTGATGATAAGTGACCATGTTAAACAACACCAACATTCTAAATTGCGAGCTGAATGGATGTAGAGGGAATCACAGAAAAGCATAATCTTGTGTTTCTGTGGACTTGAGACTAGTGAGACTTTATCCAAATACAACTATACAGGATTATGTCATAATCCAATCAAAGTGTTTTGTTTGCACAGTTGTAGTCCAGTGTTTAAGTTGTAGTCTAGTCCAAAATGTTTAAGGCAAAAATAAGTTACACCTGCCGCCAGATGCCCACTTCTCTAGGTGGGTGCACTGTCAGAACACTCATATGTGTCATGTTAGCTTAGGCTTAAAGCACTTGCTCCGTATGAGAAGCCTTCAGTCCGCTAAGGGTCCTCAGCATTGGCTGCACACCTATCAACCAACCACCAACCAATCAGAAGAGAGTAGGTTTAGGATGGGCCTTAAAGACACTGGAGCTAAAATGAACCATTTCAGATGAAGGGTAATAAGGAAAGGAAACAGTTTGGAACTACACCACCCAAAACTATCTCAGTAAAATCCCAGAAGTCAAAATGTGACATCTTTAAATGTTTAAAGGTGATTCAAACTTTGTTGGGTCATTTTCCAGTGGAGATGTTGACAGTGCACTGTATTAACATTTATATCTAAATGTGCTCTAAACCACCTCATCAGCTTTCTATTCATGGCTTTACTTTTCTCTTTGGTTTCTGAAAGTTTGTAATGAACGCGACTACGAGGTGATTCTTCCAACCAATGTGTCTATTTTGGATAAGTCTGATAATTACTTGGCAGTGTCAGCTTCCTCAGCAGTCACTGCTCCCTCAGCAGCTGACTTCTGACGCCCTTATCGCTGAAAGAGGTGTAGCGCTGTTGATTTACCTTCAGCAACACCTTCTGCTGCAGAGACACTTGTCAATCATACAGTAAGAGCAGAGGCGACGCAGCCGAGATGGCAAATCTCTTCTCATCAGAACAACTTTGACTGTGAGCTCATTTGCATAGCTCTCATCAAGAAGCTAAAAGGCCATGGAAACGGATGATAATGTTTCAGCCGGGTGCCTGTCATCACGCACCGTTTATTCTCTGCGGGGGTAGAAAGCCAATCAATTATGGCATCAATCAAAACCTCTGCTGACTGAGAGGAGGATGCAAAGTTCACAGTTACCATGGTGTTCACTTTGTGTTTGGTTAGAAAACTTGGCTCCTCTGTGGCCTACGTATTTGTCAGATAATGACAACATTTACACTCTATACTATTTATCTCTTCTGTATGTAACTTAGTGTAACTTAGGGTCTTGGATATGTTATGGACATGCATATATCTTTCTGAACTCATGGTCTGGACAGCCATATCACTTGGCTGATTTTCTTTTTCCCAGTTTTTACGTTGAGGATATTAGAGGATGCTTTGAACTTTCAGTTTCAGTTTCTATGCACAGGACTGCATTGGACAGTGGAGTGATTGGGCCATTGAGATGAGCGATGCCTGCAGTTCCTTTTAAGAAGTTGTAAGAAGAACTTCTCTTCAACTTCTTACGCACTTAAATACATAAGAAAAGCACTAACATAAAAAAGCCTTCCCTGCACGTGCATCTTATGGAACACACACTTCTGAGGGTCTCAGGGGTCGGAGGTCACGGTAAAGTCACAGCGGAGATGTTACTTTGTCTTTTACAATGAAATATGTGTTTTTATTCAGTTCCAACATGGTGGAACAGAACAAACATGGATAGTTGTACATGTGGTTGATACGATACAATGTGGGTGTCCATTAAATACTGGTACAACATTTCTAAATGCTTAGATACTAAAAGGTTTAAAGCGTCAATGACAGGAAAAAAGTAAGAGGGGACACCTTTGATTAATGTGAGAAAGGGGTTGGGGCTTGAGCCCCCACAGAGCCCCCTTCTGCACAGGCCTGCAGAGGATGTAATATACTGTATAATGCAGTCTCCTGTGTTGTTGGGAGCTGCAGCCTACCCCAGCATGCAGAAGGCAGACTAGGAACACATGCATCTAGGTTTAGTCATTTCTTTCATTCATTTGCCCACGTAAAGCAGCTGGAACGTTTCTAAATCCAAACTGCTTTAGAAATGAGGGTCACCCTGTTGCTTTGTCGTTATGATTTCATTTATTTCAGCTCCACGTTGTCAATCTGCAAAACTGCCAAAGCACAGTCACAGCGAGGAAATGGTTTATATTTTTGATATATAATTTTTATTTTCTCCATCTTTTTTCATCTGCTCAGGAAATTGCATTTTTGTTAGGGATTAGGAGCCTGAGCACTGATCCCTGCATTCATGCTCTGCATTCAAACTCTCCTGGGCTGCACCGTGAACAAAATACACAAACAGCGTGTTTGCGGGGACAGTAATCCAGTTTAATGTAGTCAGTATTTAACTGCAAACTCATTAACCACAGAGCAAAGGCTTAAGGACAGATGCTGTCAGATTTTTGATCCACTGTCACTTTAACTTTATGCCATCGAAGGCATCGCAGTGATTTTTCAGGAAACGCACTTCCATTTGAGCTCAGAGGGAACGACTTTCTGTCGCTCTCGCTGTTCTCTTGTGAGATTTATTCCTGTTGTCTGTGCTCTGCGCTGACGCTGTGCAGACGCATGTCTGCGTTTTCTCAAACATTCGCTGGATGAAGGGAAGCCATTAAACATAGCTCCGCTCACAAACAGACTTGTTTTCAGCATCAGAGGTGATGCTGAAAAGAAGGCCTTTATCTCTTCAAATAAATATTTTCAAGGCCTACTGCTCCTTTCAAGGGCCCAGGGCTGCAGCATGAATCTATAAAGTGCAGGAAAGATGTGCGTAGACTTAAAATGCTGCTTTTGTAAAGGTTTCATCAGCAAGAATGGTAGATTTTTATCAACTCAGAAAGGAGTGTGGGTCCCTTCAGCTACGAGCTTAAACCTCATATGGTTTTCCTTTGGTAGCATCACTATCCAGGTTCTCATGGCAGGCTGTGAGCTGGGTCTTGTTCAGGTATGTCTGATGGCCCGGTCAGGTTTTATTTTCTCTCTTCGTGTTTCAGACTTGTTTACTGAGTGGCTCCGAACGGAAAAGCCTCAGGGCAAAGTCCACAGTGAAGAATGAGCAGAAATATGCCCCCTGTGCGTGTGTGTGTGTGTGTGTGTGTGTGTGTGTGTGTGTGAGGGAGAGAGAGAGAGAAAGACAGATCTGTGTGTGACCACAGATTTATGTGTGCATACCCATAGGTATATTATTGTGTTGCATAATACATGAATGTGTGTGATGTGACCGTATATATTTACTGTAGTGTATACAGTATGTGATTTAATATGATCAGCACTGTGCATACATGTGTGTATGCAATGTAATATAAAATTAATAGGATAGGATGTGGAGCAGTCCTTTATGTTGATGTATGATTGTTGTTCTCTCTTCACAAACTCTTCAACAGGAGAAGTTGTTCAGTCTAAAACCTTCCACTTCTTTCCTCTGCCATTAGCTGTTGTTGTTTTCCTTCACTGACCTGTTGTTTGTATGCTGCTCAGTACACCAGAGCTTTCTTTCTTTTTATAACATTCCAGTTCATAATTATAACCATCTTTTGATATTATGCCTAAATATCTTTAGTGCAGAGCAAACACAAATAAATTAGTCTTGTCAGCCCAGTACTGTTGGGGAGGACTGTATGTATGATGCTATAGTTGCTCACAGAATATCTCTGTAAAAACATAGACAGCCCTAAACTCTCTTGCTTAGACTGTAGGCTGAAAATATACAGACATACATTTTAGGCAATATTTGAATATTGCATATTGTGTGTATTAAATACATTTTACAGAGCTTTGAGGATTTAGTTATGTTTTTACATTTATACACTTATATAGGTTTCAAGTTTAAATGATTGTGCGAGTGAGTGTGTTTGAGCAAACGTTAAAATGTGTGTTTCCTGTTCTGGTGTGTGTGATTAGCTTCATTTTAGAAATATTTTGTGAGCTTTTGATGATGTTTCTCCACCTATATGCATAATGTGAATGTACAGCTGAGTCAGTGTGTGATTGTGAATGTGATTACAACTCCAATTTGAATTTGATTTGTATATTTGGGATGTATGTGCCTGTGTGTGTGGCCCTCACTGGAAGTGTTTATGGAATTTTTGAGTGCTGGTTGATTATGTGAGAGCAGTTCAAAGGGACTGGTTTATAACAGTGGCCTCAAAGGCTTCACTGATGACGGAGTAACAGTGTCAGCTATCATCAACCTTTCCTCCTCTGTGTCTGGCTCTTTCATTTTAGGGGATATTAATAATTCTGGTTTATTAGAACCTCCTTTTAAACAAATCCCCTAATTATTCAAAACTATTTGGAACAAGTGTTTATTTATGACCCTTCCAAGCATTTATCATGGTATACTCACCCACCTTCTATCTTCTGCCTACTGTACCTACTTTATTTGCTGTATTAGTGCATATCCCATGTAATAAAGTATTATAATTAATAAGACTTTTTTGGTAAGCTTGTTTTAGGAGTGTTTTAGAGATTTATAGCCTGTGTAATCATGTGGCGGCTAATGCTTCTGGCCAAAAACATGTAGATAAGACCCAACTGTAATAAAGTGGAGATATCTTTAAAATAACAAGCTTTGCTAGCAGCACTATACAAACAACATTCTTCAATTGTGCAGTTGTGTGGGGTTAACAGCAATTCAATCTCCAAATTAGCAAACAGTCTGTCTCCAGGATGGCATTAACTGAGTGACAGGACAGCTCAGACACCGTCTGAGAATGGTGTTGCCACTAGGTTAAGAGGTTAAAGTTGAACTGACATCACCTTTAATGAAGCAATCTAAAACATAATATATATATATATATATGATATACTTTATTGATCCCCTTGGGAAAATTGTTGTTTGGACAGGTACTATTGGGTTTTAGCATCCTGTCCAAGGACACCTCAGCATGTATCCAGGAGCAACTGGGAATCCAACCACTCAGTGTAGAGTTGACAGACAGCTGCTGTGCCGACTATGCCAACACAAGCAACTGAAACAAACTAACTAAACAAACTAAAGCACGAATACACTACTCAACAAGTTCTCTAGTGACTGGAATTTTAGGGAGATAATGACACATTGTGTTCCTCCCGCAGTGTCCCCCCTTGTTGGGGCTAATTTAATTTAATTAGATTTAAATACAACTGCTACAAAAAAAGAAAGCTATGTTGGTGTTGGTTTTGTTGCATTTCCATTCCCTCAAAGATGGCGCTGCTCCAGTGCTGCTGGTGAATGGCATGAACTCCTGGGTCAAAGTCAATTTGAAAACAACAGTCTTTACAGCAAATGCCCCAAAATGACCTTGTTATAGAAAATATGACTGTGGTCCAGTGAGAGCAACAAAACGTCAGCTGGGGATCGTTTGCTTCCTGTTTCCAACCTGCAGTTGTTTCCCTTAACTATGGTCATTCTATGGCCCAATAACTTATTTTAATCCAAACTGCATTCTTTCTCCTACCAAGCTGTTTTTATGCCTAAAGCTAAGCACTGTGTTGCTATCATGCCCCTCCTCAAACAGTCCACCAGTTATTACAGTTATTATACTGACAAAAAATTTCTACTTTTAATTCCAAAAGTCCTTTACTGTCCATTCAAGCCAACACATTAATATGCATCTAAACAACACTTCTATACTGCACTCTCTCTGTCACACAATGCATATACTACCTGACCAGCTAGTTTAACCAGTCTGACAGAAAAAAAAGCCTTTCAATTATGTCAGCTCTGATCTGACCACAGGGGATGGACAAAGAGAAGTGGAGCAGAGTGTGCACATGAGAGCGGAGCCTTTTACAGAAAGGTCTCTTAGATGCTACATTCTACTGTTTGTGCAGCGCCTGCTGGCACAGTTTCCACTGCAATTCAAGTTCTGTATATTCACTACTTAAATGTGACAGTATTGTTGTGCTGTATCTGCCTTTGTGGTCGTTGTTTGGACAGAGGTAGAGGAGCACAGTTACCACGGGAAAAGCTGAGTGCTGCAGACAAGTTGTGACCAGCTCGACACTGAAACACATTAAAAGGAACATCACGAGTCAAAGACCCCGAAGGACTTAAGTGCATGTGTGTTACGGGAGTGACATGACCTTTATTCAGCTTTATTGTGGAGGAGAGTTTAGCTAAAGTTTTTGTCTTGTCCTCCATTTGTCTCTGCAACTGAAAATAGCATGTTTTGCATTAGCATAGTGAGAATATGTTGATCATTTATGTAATTGTCAAGTTACACTGATACTGAACATATCAAAAAACTTTTCCAAAGAGATCTTTAAAATGGGTCACTGATAAATGTGGTCAAGTAGTTAAAAAAATACATAGCATCAGAATATGACCCATCCAATAATTCGTGGATGGGTCATATATGTACACATAATATATATACCCATAGTATTTCACAATGATCAGTGAGAACCTTGTGATTTGACATGGAAGATGTTTCTGAGTGAGCTAGATAAAAGCAGCCTGACATCTCTACTTTCTCTTGTGTTTCTTCTTGTGCGTCTATTTTCATTCATCATATCTAGGTGTGATTAAAAATTCCGACTTATGTACAAGAATCTGAATCTGAAAGTAGTGTATTTTATTAATAGGCTATGTGATACTGTTGTCAGCAACAAACATAGGACATGAGCTGTCAGTGGGATATCGAACATATGCAACATACAACAGAGGTAGTTCACCCAGTGATTAATGTAACTAGAATTTATATTTAGGAACTAAGTGCAAATGGGTAATAAACAGTTCATTAGTGAGATTCAGTTGCCCTCCTGAGCAAGGATGACAATTATTGTACTCAGTTTCATTGTAGCTATACCCAGTTTAAAGATATTATACAATTTGAAGAAACTAAAGGAAAACCTTCCACAGACTATAACAACAGGGAAGAACAAGCATCTATTTCAGTGCCCCACCTTCCTCTCCATGTCACCATTAGACTGACAAGAGGCTCTGTTGTCTCTGATTGGCTGCCTTTGCTCTGGGGTGGCGAGGAGTTTGGAGGGGGGTTGGGATGCTGCTGGCAGCCTCCCCACGGGACCAGCCACCATCTGCTGGTAAGGTAACACCACCAGTGGGGCAAAGTGTCCACCACAGACGACACTGGAGACCAGCGCAGTGAGTGCACACACAAAAGCTGAAAGCCATTAGACTTCATCAATAAAATCCCAAGCTCCTCCAGCCATTTGATTCAGAGGATAATTGAAAAGTTGATTACTGCTAAGGTTTACTGTAAATTGTTTATTTAGAATTAGCAGCTTAATTACAGAGCACAGACTGAAATAAATACATGGATTTGAGACCAGTGTGCCACGGCAAAGGAATTCCTTCAATTTGTAACCAGACAAGACCATTTGTGCTAATTAGAGGCTTTGGGTAATTATTCACAAATAACAGTTGCCTTGTGTGATTCTACTACTTTTTGCAATGGGAGAAAATTGCAGGGAAGCCATTAATGCAAATGTTAAAGCAAAAATAGTCAAACTTTGTCTGCTATAAATCTACACTGTATAAACCAAAACATCTAAACACAAATATTGTCAGACCTCTGTAATAGTTTATTTCCTGGAGAGTAAATGTGCACCATGGTGTGAGAGCCAAGATAAATGACTGTACACAAACTCTGTATGTGGTGCTCAGCAGTGCGTTTAGGCCATGATTAGTTCTTCCTGCTACGTGGGATATGTTTCTGCAATATTTGAGTAAAAAAGTGTATTTGTGGTCTTCTTGTCACTTAAATTTCATGTTTACATGGTGCAAAAGTAATTTCTTGAGTTCCTGTAATGACAAGATTGATGTTATTCTCTGTATTTAGTAGCTGAGGTCCAGATGTGGCTTGGCTTAAGGCCTGGAAGCAGGTAGCCTGGCACTGTTCAAACTTCTAGGTACCATGTGGCTGATGTGTACAGACACACTAACACATCTTAAACTGAAGATTTGGGTTAAATCTGTTGTTGCTACCTAAGAGCTACCTGGCTAAAATATAATAAATGTCATGCTAAGCTAGGTGGCTGCTATCAGAACCCTACGCAACCAGCTATACATAACTGTAATTTGCAAATATGCTTAAAATGTTTAAGAAATAGCTCACATTTTGTTCTACTAGTCATAATCCCC
Source organism: Helostoma temminkii (assembly GCA_900302695.1). NCBI lineage: Eukaryota > Metazoa > Chordata > Actinopteri > Anabantiformes > Helostomatidae > Helostoma > Helostoma temminkii. Next base: position 39,832 of record OMLM01003225.1, on the reverse strand, counting down.
AGGATTAGGCTACAAAATCTCAGGCAGGTCCAGGTTTGGGTCTCAGTTTTAGGCCTATACAAAAACTGGCTTCAAAGACTCCAGAAATGTTCAACTTTGTATCACAGCTCCTTAGAAGATTCCCAGAACATGTCTACTTGACCCTCATTCATAGTGATGTAAACATTGTAAGAGAACTAATGTTTCTGTGAAATGCCTCTAGAGATGATTATTTGGAGTTCCTGTAATACATTGTTCTATTAAAAGCACAGAAGAACTCTTCCAGAAATACTGTGTATCTCTGACGACAACAAATCTACTCTTGGGGAATGTGGGAATATTAGTTTTTAACTATCCAGAACATCCTCCTAACCTTCCCCCAGAGGTTGCTAATAGTTATTTAACGGGGTAACCCCCAACACTGATGGGAAATATAGTATCCAGAACTTTTAAACCTTGACCCTGGATAAGCTGCATGTGAGAACACACAAGTCACATAGTCCGTAGGTTACCTGAACTTTGCCCAGTGTGCCCCCAGTACAAAGTCTGGTTAATGTCAGAGGGTGATGTCCGCTGTGTCATGCCAGTCTCACCATGTTCACTGTGTGAACACACAGTTCTGCACACTGTCTAGACCTGATTGTCCTCACACTGTCTGGAGTCTAAATGTGAAAATGGGTTTATACTATACTACGGTGTCTCAGGAGGTCGTCCACCAAATCTGGCCGAACGTCCACTTACACTCATGAGCGAATTAATTAAAATATCAATTAGAGTCTGCTCAGAAATGCATGTACAGTAGGGATACAACCAGGGGGTGGTCATTTTAAGCTACCAAGTAGAGACCTCCATGGGTCCGAATGTTCTGACCCACCTAAACATACAGCTATTGTGAACCACGTGGATAAATTCATCTTCAAAATAGAGGCAAGGCCTCAAACACAGCCAGGCCCGACCCAAATATAATTACACCCAATTCAGAGCGTTGTCGACCTCAAATTGTCTTGAACAGAGAGGAAACACCATCAGCACTGATATGTATCAACCCAAGTCATCAGCAGTCAACAACGTGCAGCAATGAGCCAGGTCTATTAGTGTCCATGGACATACTGACACACAGACTGAGGAAAATAAAAGAAACCTAACCCGACCAGATTAGACTGAGCTGCTGGTCCAGGTATTGGTTCCTCAGAACCTAGTGCACCTTTGAAGAGCTGAATTCTTGTCACTATTTTACTTTATACAACACAAACCTAATGAAATGTGTTGGGACTGAATTCAATAATACTACACTACAGATAGTATGTAACACTATTAGTGTATTAGGATTATACAGTAGATGAGTGTCCTCTGTTCTCTCTGCTATCACCAGCGTGGTGGAGTCTCTCTCTCTCTCTCTCTCTCTCTCTCCAACAGTCGCTCCACCAACTAGGAAGCGCACAGTCGCCGCTTTTTATGACCGACCCGTGCGCAGCTCTCTCTCTCTCTCTCTCTCTGAGCCACTCGCTCTGTCTTCCTCCGCTTCCATTACTCGGTCCTCGGCTCTTCCGCGTATAGATGTAGACAGTAACCGGAGCTCACAGTGGGAGACTGTTGTCACCTTTGCGCCATGGAGGACTGCTGCTCCCCAGAAAGCGAGAGGATGGAAGCGTGGCTGGACGACCACTTGGAGTTCACCCGCTCCTACTTTATCAGGAAGGCGTCAAGGTAAAAGCGGACGCTTATGCGCAGCCTGGTGAATGTATGAGTAGTCTGCAGTATACAGCCCAGCAGCACAGTTTGATTCTCTTCTGTTGTGTTAGATAGATCACAGGGATAACTTTATCTCTCCATTAAAGCCAGGAAGTCCGTGTAACCCTGCACTGATCATACCCAACAGTAAACATCCTCTGCTGCAGGTGACTGTGGCTCTGTCAGGTCCAGTGTGACCTGGAAACCATGTGTCTACTGTACCTGCAGTGATGTGGATGTGGATGCCACTGAGCTGCTGTAATGCACTGTTGTCATTTCCACCATCTGTCCGCTCGCAGCTCAGCTTTATTTCAATCAGTAACAGCTCTGAGGAGCCTTTAATCATTGACTTTTATTGCTGTTTAATTCTCACCATGTACTGTTGAACAGGTCCACAATGATAATTACACTGTGGGCTTTCACATAGGTGCCATAAATGAAATTGCTTTCTTTGTTGTTGTCAGTTGTCCTCCTTGTAGACTTCATAAAGCATGAGCTAAATGAGCCATTACGTTTCTCGAGCAGCTTTATGAGGTTTTTTTTCATATCTGGGCATTTTATCATGCTGGCAGCGTTTGATCAGAACACTCAAGTCCTGTGTTTGTTTTAGTGCCAACCCCTTCAGACCCATTTATCCACTTAAACTACCACAGCAACTTCAATTACTTTTCTTTTCCCCAACAACTGCTAATAAGCATGTCTCTACTGTTTGAAATATTTTCCATAAATATTCCATAAATATTTTTTATTGTTTTTTTCCTCTTCTGCTGTTTTCAACGACATGACGAAAGTAAAAAAAGTTGATTGGCTGGGCGCAAGAGGCTTGCACACATCGGCCATTCTGCCGTTCTGGTTGAGAGGCATTTCTTAGAGAGGTATTGATTCAGCCACACCTCCCCTGGATGACTACATTAGTGTCAGCTCTGTGGGGAGGCAGCCAGCTCAGTGGAAGATGGAGTAAGGAGGCCTCAACCTGACGTGCTGCAGTCAGATAACAGCCCATTCTCTGTGGCTCTCAATGTTTTATTTGCCTGGCTCCGAGCCCAAGATACCACGGTTAATTTCATGGCCACCGCCTTTTACCGCTTTCTCCAGGTTTTAGCCTTCAGCTCAGGTGAACGGAGTCTTTGACTGGCGTGAAATCACCAGAACGAACCACGAGACCTTCGGTGTATTTGAAAACTAGAACAGAGCAAAGAAACGCATGCTTAAACATGTGTGTTTTGAATTTTCTTTTTCGGGAACCAAAGTCTGGGAATCTTTCCAAGGGTAAAAGGCCTTTCGACGGAATTGAGATTTGCATTTCCACCACAGGGCCAAAGCACCAGGGAGAATAGGCAAATTAGGTGATGTTTCATAAACATGTTAGTTGGTGGTTTTTAAAATGCTGATCTGACCAATTAGTGATGCTTTTTCAGAGGTAGAACCACAGTCTTGGAAGTAAACCTATATCTTGGTTGATCCAGTGGTAGAGGAACAATGTTCCTGGTCCCCAGGAAAGGTTTCTGCTGTGGGAATGGACATCAGCAGTTTGGGGTTACTTAGAAGTCACCTTGTTTTCTATGAAAACACATGTTTTAGGTGTGCCAACATATAATAGTTGCAAAATGGTTCCCCAATGATCATTCAGTTATGTGAATAACAAACACAAGAAGCCATTGGAACACAGAACTGATGTTTGCTGACGATGGGCCTCTGTCCACTGCATGTAGGTATTCCATTTAAAAAAACAACCGCTGTACTTCTGATCAATTTATTTTCATGAACAAAAATGTGTTTTTCTTTTCCCAGAACTTTTGCATTATAGTGTAAAATATAGTTTTCATAGACTTGATAAAACATACAGCGTGTGGTGGTCACTGTTTCCTCCGTGTCATCCTCAATAAGATTAATGTTAGATTCTTATAACTGGAATTTTGACATCAATCATTAATCGCTTGAGATGGGAAGCAAACACATTCTTGGAAAAAGATATCAAATGGTACTTTGACAGTTATTTCATATGCACAGCTTTGCTGAACTTCCCTCCTAAGAGGGTAATTCACGTCCTGCTGTCTCTACAGAATTTACTGTCTTTGCTGCCCACGTCTCTCTGTCCACCATCTCATCCAAATTTGGCCTTTTTCTTCTGTTTTGCCCTTTCAGGGGTAATCTCAGCATTCATTACGTAAGTGTGTAAATCTGATCACAGTCTACCTGTTGGCCAGTGTGATGTCTTGTGTATTTCCTTAGCCACTCTGTATGAGCTCTTTTCTGTCAGGAATAAAAGGTCTGTGTATGTTGGTGTTTCCAGTAATAAACGTCTCTGTATTTAAGGTGGCAGTGTCATGTCCTCGAATATCTGTACAGATACAGTATCGTCTGGTAGAACATGTCGAAGAGAGTGATACATTTTCTTCTCCGTCTCCACAGGGAGATGGTGAATGCCTGGTTCGCTGAGCGAGTCCACACCATCCAACCGTCATCTTCCAAAGAAAATCCTCAGCAGCAGCGGATCTACCAGTCCTCCACAGACTCCAACTCCACTTCCACTATCCTCCCACCCACCTTAAGCCTTCTGGACAATCGCTGCCCTTCCCCAGCCTCAGTCCCCAGCCCGGTCCCCGGCACTCCAACTCGCAAAATCTCAGCGTCAGAGTTCGACCGGCCGCTCAGACCCATCGTGGTTAAAGACTCTGAGGGTTCTTTGACATTTCTGAGCGACTCCGATCGTGAAACTGTCCCTCTCCGGGGCTCAGTGATGGGTGAGGGTGGTGTTGGTGGTAATGGAGGCGGATGCTGCGGGGCAGGTAGTGGCAGTGGGGGTGACCGCTGTGCCAGGCTGCTGGAGCTGGTGAAGGACGTGTCGAGTCATTTGGACGTGACGGCACTCTGCCATAAGATCTTCCTACATATCAACGAGCTGATTGCTGCAGACCGCTACTCACTGTTCCTGGTAGGCATGCAGGGAAAGGGGCTGGGAGGGTGCAGTAGTTGTGGAACACTGGGATCATCCAGAACAAGAGAAAATGAGACATAGACATGGGCATTAAGCCTGTTTTATGTGCTCAAGTCAACATCACAAATGAAAAATGCAGTACAGAAGATTTTACAGTGTATATCATATTATAGAAGTATTCTTACAAACCACAATGAACCACAAGTTGATTTTTGGCCACTTTGGTGCAAATATCTTATAAACTGATTACAGACAATCAGTACATGGGTGGTAGTTATCAGGATCCTGAAACTGAAGTAGCTAAATGTAATTCAGCCACTTATTATTCATCTGTGTGCTATTTCAAACTGCCTTCTATAAAAGGGCAACTTCTGAGAACAATCTGTTTCTGTAGCTGTTAAATGTTTTACTATAGTCAGAAACAAGGTTTTTAAACCAAAACAATAAGCTAAAAGAGGCTGAAAAGCAACAGTGACATGTTTTACAGAGCTATGTGGATTTTAGTGTTTTGTTCTGGTATGAGATCCTCCCCTGACGTGTTTTTTTTTTATGTATATATTTTTGCATAGAACAGCTCCAGTTAGAAAAAAACACATTATGGCAGAGCTAGAAAACTAAAATAAAGTGCTGAAAAAGGCTAAATAGCAAAGGCCGAGGAAAATTGAAAGATTTTAACAATAATTCTGTTTGATATTTGAAATTTAATAATTAAAAAAATATTTAAAAAAAATATTGAAAATGCAACCCTAACTTTTTTACTAAACTAATTGTTTATATTTACTTTTCTTTTGTACTTTTTGGTAAATCCAGTAAATTGTGGGTCCAGCACAGCCTCTGTTACAGTAGAAATTTATTTATTTATTTTTTTACTTAGTGATTTATTGGCCAACAATACGGGGCAGAGCACAATCATATAATATACTGTATGTTTTTCTCTGGGTCATCTACAGTAATATCTTGTTTTTAAATAAGTTGTGTATGTGTGTGGTTCCAGGTGGGCGAGGACAGCTCTAACAAGAAGTTCTTGGTCAGCCGGCTGTTTGATGTGGCTGAGGGATCAACACTGGAGGAATCCTCCAGTAACTGCATCCGGCTGGAGTGGAACAAGGGCATCGTGGGACACGTGGCCGCAACAGGGCAGCCACTCAATATCAAGAATGCTTATGAGGTGAGGACTTCACACGGCTTTGTGTAATGTGGATGATGCTGAATCCTCTAGTGAAGTGCTTTGCTGTGTACATGCATTTGTGCTTGTGTGTGTTGAAGCAGACTTTTGCTTTAGGTTATATGTGATGGTTCTTGCTGACAGAATAGACTTGAGGGGAGTAGGAGAAAGGTCGAAGGTCGAAGTGCTCCTCTGGAGGGTTCGTCTTCACCACACACACACTTCTGTCTTTGTGAGGACACTCAACCATCACAACTAAATGCCTAATGCTAACCTAAAAATAACCCTTAATCCATCCATCCAATCTTTTAGTCTTAATCCAGCAGTTTGAAGTTGTGAGTATTGGCCAAAATGTCCAAAAATGTCCTCATGGTCTAAGACTCTGGTCCTCACATGTATAGTCAGACAAGCACACATACACTCGCAGGTCTGTTTCCATTACTTCAGAAAACGTTTGATTGACATACGTTCACCCTAACTTTAAGCCATGTTTTCGCACTAAAACAGTCGCTGAGATTGAGCATTTAGCCAGTAACCATCACAAATGCCTAGCCAACAACAGCCAGCTGTTTTTTATTTCAATCTTTGATAATTTATGATAAGATTAAAACAATGTTTTGGATAAAATCAGCATATAAGATCAATCAATACCATAAAAAAATTACTAGAATTTACTCCAAACCCTTTTTCTAATTTGTAGCTGCAGATTAGATTTCAGCACTGTGACCTCTGCAGATTGAGCTACTGACCTTTAACCTCTCCAGCTGCCCTCAAAATTGTTGTGTTTTTGTTCTTTGAATAGTGGCATAATAATCTGGTAGTGAATGACGTGCTGTATTTGTATAAGGCTGGTATGGAAGAGACAGGGATGCAGTGATATTGTGTTTCTGGCTGAACACTGAATGCAAACTGTGAGAAGATGTATGAATATGTTCAAAGAGAAGCAGATGTGAGTGTAATGTTTGTGTGGGGGTGGAAGAGCGAGAGAGAGAGAGAGAGAGAGAGAGAGAGAGAGAGGGAGCAAGTATGTGGTTATAATGAAATACATGTGCCAGACACTATGTGTGTATCCAGTAAAACACACTATATAGCATCTCGATCTAAAGCCTTAAGCTCTGGCAAGATTAGGAATTTTTCAAATTAAGAGTCAAGAATTTTGGACAGTGGAATTTTTACAGTTGTGCTTTTTTCCATTTAAATCACCCAAGTGAAACTTGTTTGAAGGATTTACCTAAACTGTAAACTATTTTTACGCCCGGTTCTTCTTATTCTTCTCGGAGGGTTCCTGAAAGCAGCGAAGCAAGTGGAACTCTGTCACTCTGTCAGCAGAATTTTATTTTGAAGTACAGATAAAGGTTGTCAAGCCTGTGGGAGTGGATCAGTGTGTGTACTAGAGGGTGTGAGGGAATCAGGTGCGGGGTACCTGCAGGGCAAGTGGATGAAATGACATGACAGTCAGTGGAGATGACAAACGAGCAGATATGAACTGTGACATAATGGCTTTGCTGTCATATGCTTCTATCAGTTAACAAGTGGCTGTGGTGAAAATTATATTAATAACAATGATGTCATATATTTTATATTATATGTAAATATAAATAAAGTTGTGGTAGTTGGAACAATGGTTGCCCCTCTGGCCCAGGGTTTGGCGGTTCATGACCAGACTCCTCCTGGCCATATGTTGTGGCCCTGGACAAGACACTGACCTCCCCAGGATGTCCAAAAAGCCCCACACATTGGGTTTGCACAAGCACTCAGCACTCTGGGTGCTGCTCCGAAGCCCGAGCTGACCAGTCAGTCTCTATTTCAGCAGTAGTGTGTGTGTCACATGACCTTCCTGCATGGAGTGGTAGCAGTACATCTACTCTGTCACTACATTTCCTAGCCACAACTACTTTAGCTGAAATAAGTTGTCTAAAATTCGCCAGTGAATATTCTCTGCTGTGGCTGTGGCTCCTCCACTTTCACTTTCAATTTCTCTTACACTGGCCTACACATTTGGCCTTACTTAATATCCAACATCACAAGAGTGTAGCTACAGTTAAAAACACCATAATGCATAATATTGCCTCTTTAACCAACACAGACTGTGGGACTCAGGCTGATCTGTGTATTTCACACCCTGCTGTGTGTTACAACACATGGTAATAATCTGTGTCAGCGTGTGTAATATCACATTAGAGACCTGAACAGAAAAGAACGAGGTTACAGTTTGTGCTTCTGTGAAAATATGTTGAAAAAACATTTAAGTCTGAATAGTCTCTTTATACTTCAGGGGCCATAAAATCATCTGTGTCTGAACATCATACGTGTGTGTGTGTGTGTGTGTGTGTGTGTGTGTGTGTGTGTGTGTCAGCTTTGCCACCAGGCAGCCTCCCAATGACCAGATTCGTCCTGGCCACACGCTGAGAGCTCAAGTGTACTGTTGAGTGTGTGCATGTATCAATTCCAGTGTGAATATGCAAGATAAAATGAAAAGTGTGTGTTTTCATTTGCATGTGTGTAAAACAATTCTGTGCATATAGTATGGTATGGTTAGTGTTTCTGAGAGAGAGAGTTAATATTAGTGTGTGTATCACTAACTGAGTCAATTAATGCACATTAGATTTATGTGTGTGTGTGTGTGTGTACACTACAGGCAGTATTTGTGCAAATACATCTATGTGTGTGTTTGTGTGTGTGTGCGTTACTGCAGAACCTGATACTGCTTCCAGGAAGTCCATCTGCGTCATCTGAGGGACTCCCCAGCTCTCTGATTGGATCTTTAACTTCTCATTAGTCTGTTTAGGATTACACTGATTTCAGCAGCACAGTGGGAAACAACCCCACCGTGCCTGAACCCTGTGTGTGTTTGGCAGCAGTCTAGGCCAATCCACTGAGAGGCTGGGGGTGATGCTCTTATTAATGCTTTCACTGTGCTGCTTTCAAAATACAATCTTTGAGGAAAAACCCTGCAGGAGTTATCTATCGTCCACTGACTTTTTGTTTTGATTCAGGTGATCCGGCCTCATAATTCTCAGAGTTTGAAAGATACGTTTGGTGTAGTGAAAGGATGTTGTGGCTCATGTCAGTGTGAGTCATGGTGGAACAGCTGATGGTTTGCTGGCTCAGAATTGGTTGGCTGGTGTTTTGGAAATTTAGAAAAATCATACGAGCTGGAATAAATTAAAGATGGTTTTCAAATAACACATTTCAAATGTCACTTAAGCTGAGCAAAACAATAACTGGCAGCTTGGAACAAGAAGTTGCTTTTGGCTGAAATCATGGACCCATTGTCTGTAATAATAATGACTACATGATCGGTTGGGTCAGTTTCCTGTGGTTGTAGTTCGGTGAGCACATGCACACAGTGGGATTAAACTCATATGAAATAAAAATCCCTTCCAGAAGATGTCACATGGGCCAGTTTTCCAGCTCAGATGATGTCATCTGGTGGCTCATATGTTTTATTGTATTTTATTTTACTTCAGGAACAACCCACATTATTCAATATCACTGTAAATGTACCAGTGGTAGCCAAAAGGCTAATATTCAGATGCTAAATTAGCCAATATTATATACTACAATAAGCACCGCAGATGACATCATCTGGAGGAGCTTTTCAGCTATAGGAGTAAAGTTTTCCAAATAAATAAATAAATAACACACAAAAAAAACAAACCTCCCCAAAAAAACAAAGTTGCTCTTTAAAGTGTTGTACTTTTACTCCACTATCTGACATATTACGTTGCAGATGTTGATTCAAAATTTAAAAAATATATTTTTTATTATTAACTCAGAGTGGGAGATTGGTTTCTTAGAAGAGTACTTTAAAGAGTACTTTAAAGAGTACAGGAAAGTTCAGAGCTTGTACTTACTACTTCATCTTAAGTAAGAATTTGAAGTGGTGCTTCAAACTGAGACGTTAGGATCTTCAATCAGCTGCTGGCTGCTTGATCATCATGGTGGCAGAAAGGGTATTTTATCAGAGAGACGTCTGACTAATACCTGCAGGGACATTCACTCATATATGGTCTTTCTTTAATGTAAGAACCTGTCTCTCATTTCGAACCATTCTTTGTGTTTAAAAACCGGCTTTAGGTCAGAAAAACGTGTTTTAGAGTGTCACACACTCTCCAACTAAAATGTTATAACTGGTGTTACCGTTCATTAGGTTTGTTTAACGGCAATGCGATCGGTACAAGTGATGCACGTTAGCTAGCTTCAGGCTAAAGCTAACAAAGGCTAACATTAGCATCTTAACATGTTACATTTCTTATCAGACTAAATATTAATTGGCGCCCACAGTGATTGCAATGAGTGCTGTGAGAGCCACTGTGCAATGCAGCTCTGGACCAGAACTAGCAGCAGCCCTGAACTAGCATCTAGTTTGTGTTGGTTGAAAATACATATGAGAGCTTTGGAAAATGCACTAAACTCCTGTTGATACATTTTATCTAATCATGTAACACCTGTTTTGTTAATATGGAGTAGCTCCACTTCTAGCCACACACACACACAGTCCTCTTGATTCTGGAGCATAATGTTAGTGGACAGAGTGTTTAATGGTCAGCTGGTGGGTGGGAGAGTTGCCAGAACAAACATATCCTCACCCACTGTCTTTAACATGTCTTCAGAAGCCACTTCTCCTTCCTAATGCAACTTCTTGATTTTAGAGCTGGTTGTTAGGATTCAGGGTTTGAATACAGCTTAGACCTGGAATGAAACTGCCTGTGGCTGATACTATTTAAATGTTTGGTCTGAGTTGTTGTTGTTTATAATAATTAATGTACTGTAGGTGGTTATTAACAGACATTTCTGTTTAAGATGTGGCGTTGACTTATATGTTCTTTGTTTCTCCAGGACCCCAGGTTCAACGCTGAGGTGGACCTGATAACAGGTTACAAAACCCAGAGCATCCTCTGTCTGCCCATTAAGAACCACAGAGACGAGGTGACAACACACACACACACACACACACACACACACACACACAGTCAGTGTCCATTTACCAGCACAACCACATTGTATGGTCTTTTTCAAGTTGGATCCTCTGCACTTCCATAATGTATTCCTTACTGCAGTCATGTTTTAATAGTTTGTTGATTGTGTGACCAAATTTAAAGTGAGAACAATGGGAGTACAAGTGTGTGGTTTCTATTTATGATTAAATATAACATGTAAATCAAGATCTCAGCACATCTGCAGTGATGCTCAACAATCCAGCTGATCCAGCTCACAGACCCAGTTTAGACTTGGTTCTAAAATGTGTTTTGAGCAACTGGTTTAAAAGTGGACGTTGCTAAATACAAATGTAAATGGCACCAAGATGGATTGTCATCCAATCTTTCATTCAAACCTTTTACAGCTTTGGCCTGAGACAGATTTGACCACATTTTCTAGTAGTGTAAATGTACTGTAAAAGCTAATGCTACTTGACAAGTGACAGAAAAGGAAAATGAGTCTTCATTGCAGCACTTTGACTTGTTTGTACTGTACTGTACTCGATTTATACAACTGTGTATATGTCAAGAGAAACAACAGAAATAAGAAAATAGTTTTGAGAAGGGCACCTTTGATGAATGTGAGAAAAGGGTCTCAGTGTGGTGTCAGGTGCATTTGTAACGGTGAATAAAATCTGAATGATGTGCACATATTTCACACTTTTCACATCTGCACACTGTTTCCCATTCAAGGTGAAATCCATTCTTTTAATTCATTCTCTTTCTCCCATACTTAGTTTGTAGCATTAGCAAACTAGCTTAACTCCACGTGCACAATTTTGATTTGTATGGTGGCAGGGTTATGCACGGATCCTGCAACAGAGCAAACAAGGCAATTTTGCCTTATTAGACAGGAAACAGACCCAATAGAGAAAGCAAGCGAAATAAGCAGCTACACTTCAGGAACAAGCCCCTGTAAGCTGGCTCTAGGGATGTGGAACCCCTCGCTGGAAGGGAAGTAGACAGAGTTGTTGTGAGAGGTGGAGCAGCACCAACTAGATAAGATAGTTGAGCTCTCCTCCATGCACAGCACTGTCTCTGGAAGCAAGCTCCTCGAGAGGAGCTGGACATTTCTGAAATTACTTAGAGTGTGGGGATACTCGCAAGCCCCCAGCTGAGAGCTGCTGTGTTGGAGTTTTCCCTGACGAGAGAGTCGCCTCGCTGCAGCTGAAATGGTCTAGGAAGCAGGCTCTGACTGTCTGTGTTTATGTGCTGAACAGCAGCTCGTAGGACCTGGCTTTCTTGTGGTCCCCAAGCAGAACTATTTGTTGGTGGTGTCTAGCCAGTATCTCTCCAGCTTCTATGTTTTAACCAACTCTTTGTGCAGAAATGAATTCTCCTCTTCTTCAACTCTGCATTCTGTGTCCATCACAGGTGGTGGGGGTGGCTCAGGCTATCAATAAGAAATGTGGGGAAGATGGTGCCTTCACTGAACAGGATGAAAAGGTTAGTAAAGTTCACAGTCTGACTTACAAGGACCCTGTTTTACAGATGTTTAAAGACATCAGAAACAGATAACCTGTGTCAAACTACAGTATACACAGCACATGAAGCTGTCATTCTTTACCTCAATCCATCTTTCTCCAGCTTTATGTCCTTCCTCATATAATCTGTCATTTCTCCATCCTAACTTCCTTCCTCCATCTGCTCTCTTTGCTGATTTATCTTTGTTTCCATGCAGCAGCCCAGTCTGAAGACTTTTCTTTCCTTCCTCTACATGGTGCTCACTCATTGTTCTGTTCCTCCCCGACAGGACTTCTCTTCCTACTTGGCCTTTTCAGGCATCGTCTTGCACAACGCTCAGCTGTACGAAACATCACAGCTGGAAAACAGACGCAATCAGGTGGGTGTGAGTGTGTGTCTCTGAGGTTTCGTGACTGTACAAACACAACTGTTACGTGATGTTTTTTTTCCGTTGTGTGCGTTTGTGGACACACACAGGTGCTGCTGGACTTGGCCAGTCTGATCTTTGAGGAACAGCAGTGTCTGGAGGTTTTGCTGAGGAAGATCGCAGGAACCATTCTGTCCTTCATGCAGGCCCAGGCTTGCACCGTCTTCATCGCTGATGAAGACTCGATGGTCAGCCCACAGAAGCACACACACACACACACACACATACTAATGCATACACGGTACAATATACTCATTCTCAGTGCATTAACTCAGTCTTCCAAAGAATGAGAACAGTGTAGTTTGACTGCAGTAATCAGCAGTGCAGGATGCATTTGAACTCAAAATTTCAGCCATTTCCAAATGTATAACCACAAAATTGCCTTCGAGTTTACGAGTTCCACTTGTGCACATGATGGATGACTTGCAAACAGTGCTCAAGGTCAGTGGTGGTTTCATGAGGCCTTTAAACGACCGTGACAGGAACAAACCGAGAGGTTTATTTTTGGTCTCTCTAACCACCATTCGATTTTATTGGTCCAGTTTGTGTGATTAACCATTAACAAATGATTACACAAGCAATAATTCACATGAGGAAGCTCTTCTATATTTAATGTTATGAATCTTCCTTGTTTACACGGATTGAAGCTTTAAGCCACAACATGAGCGGCATTAGCGGCATGACGTTTAATCATATAAATTATGTGCCTTTAATTTAATCATGGTCACAGATAGAGGTCAGCAGATATATCACCGCGGCCGATATATCAGCTGATATTTGCAATTTTTCATTTACTGTAATTACATGAAAAATATCGGCCTAATATCGACCTATCGGCCAGATTGAGTTCTCAATATCGGCAGTGATCATTAAAAATCCCATAACGGTCGACCTCTAGTCACAGAATCAGTTCTGCAGTAGTTTATGCAGTAAGTTACTGGATAAAGTTTCAGTAAGACGTTGTGGTGAAGCATAATAATAGACGACAGGTTGGGCTGTATCATATCATAGTGGTCCTTTGTGGGTTCTTTTCTCCTGGGTAACAAACGCAAACAACAGTAACTGTTCACCAAAATTTCACCCAAACACCTGACACTGCCTTGGGTCTTTTACACAAACTCTGAAAAACCATCTCAACATGGACCCCTCTTTAAATTAGTACCTGTTAAACAGTGCAGTGAGGTATCATATCTGCACATTGTTCCCACTGTGTGTGAGCATTCTGGTGTTTACATGCATAACCACAGTGAACTCTGTCCAGCATGCAAAGCTAATGCAGCCAGCTAGCATCTGTTTTACTCAGCTCCACTAGAGACCAATGAGATGCTCAGAGTGGAGCTACCACAACAGATTTCCAGCTTGCAGTGTCATCTGTATACATGTATACAGATGTATAAAATGTTTGCTGAGACGTAGCTTTGGACATATGGACAACAGTGTACTTCTGTGGTCCAGAGAGGTCTAGCAGATTTAAAATAGTATTATTCTAGCAAACGTCATTACCAAAACATACAACCATAAAGATGTAATTTACCAAATTTGAACTCATTTAACCATATCGTGGCCGCATTAAATAATTTCACAAGATTGATTTTTAGGCAGGTGCATCCAAAATACTGGCAGTTCAAATAGCTGTGCTGTTTTTCAGGCTGAAAAATAAAAATGAAATAAAGTTGCAACAGAATGAAAATGACAAGCTGCTTTCAGAAACATAACTTATGAAATTTTGGTCTGCAAATCAAGAGATTTTATATATGTAAGGTGGGAACGTAGCTGGTTTATGTGTAAATTTGTTCTACACTTCCTGACACACACACACACACACACACACACACTCCGTGGTCATTAACATCTGTTTTGGCTTGTCTTGCTCAGGAGGGTCCAGGGGAGAAAAACACACTCTGACATACTTCACACTCACACAGAGAAAACAATACATGGGGAAAAGGAAGCAAATTAACTGTCACACACTAAGTGAGATTGATATAAGAGAGTTACAGTATTTCCACTTTGTGATAGGTGCCATCGACTTATACCTGCATAGCAGTTTAAATCATTTCAAACATTTATTTTTAAAGGAACTTGAACTCACTTGAGTAATGAAGAGTTTTTGTTGGTCTTCTGGTTATGAATATTGTGGGTTATAAAACATATTTCCCTCAACTGTATAAGTTTTTGTCTTTGTTGTTTGTTTGACTGTTTCAGCTTTGATAGCTGATCACTGTGCAGTGGCCTAATGCAGTTAAACAGGGCAATGAAAGCCCTGCAGGTCACTGGACAAACCTCCAAATAAAAATAAAGTGCAGTATTTGTACTTTTCCAGATGTAAACAGGCGCAACAGGGGATAAAACAGAATAGAACAAGGCACCAAATGCTTTCACAGTTGTCCCTCCTTTTTACATCTGCATTAGCATTGTGTCTTATTGTGTAAAGAGCTTGTGTGTGTGTGTGTGTGTGTGTGTGTGTGTGTGTGTGTGTGTGTGTGTGTGTGTGTGTGTGTGTGCCCGAAGATAAGTGTGTGTAACCCTAAGCTTGCACTACTGTGTAAT
>OMLM01003225.1:293-13468 GCA_900302695.1 Helostoma temminkii | reverse complement strand
TTAAAGTATAAAGTGTGGTCAGGCAGCTGAACACTTTTGTCCATGTAGTGTAAGTTTAGCTAGAATGCAATGATTTACAAATCATTCAACTCTCTTTTTGATTGCAAACAAAGACACATATTTTAAAAGTTTAAACTGAGAAATTTTTGAAAAACATGAGCTCATTTTGAATTTGACTAATACATTTTTTAAAAAGTTGAAAGAGGGGCATGTTTTCCATACCCTGTAAGGAAACAGCTACATGGTTAGATGTCCTGTATATAGCATATTGTCATTAGTGTACAAGAAACCCATTCTGTGCTCACTACTGCACCCCCCATATTGTCATAGATGTTGGCTTCTGTGCAATAATAACTAGTCAAAAATCGAATCAAAATCAAACCACAGTGAAGGTGGTAGCATTTGTGGATTTTGCTGTTTCTTCATCTGACAGAGTTTTAACTTGCATTTGTGGATGCAGCAATAAACCATGTCCACAGACTGTGGTTTTTGGAGGTAGAGTGATTCTCATCATAGAGCTGCATCTGTTTTTAATAAGGTGCCATCTGAGGATCCAAACATCGTGACCATACTGTTTTTTCTGGATTCTCTGAAAAGTTTTATACTATGAACTGTAGATGATGAAATCTCCAAATTCTTTGCAATTTTTTTTGTTGGTTTTTAATTTTATGAAAGTTGTTAATGTTGTTATTTTATGATACATTGTTGAGCTATTTGCCCTCACAGTTTCACAACATGCTGAACCTTGTTCCCTCTGTACTTGTGAAAAGCACAGCCTTTCTGAAAGTTCTTTTTATACCCAATCACAATACTGACCTGCTGCCAATTAACCTCATTAGTCGTGTTCCGCCAGGTGTCTTTGTTTAGCATTACATTTTCCAACAACTTTTGTTGCCCATGTCTCACTTTTTTTGAAATATTTGCTGGTATCAAATTCATATTTCTCATTTTCAACATTTGGTATCTTTTCTTTTGTATTTTTAATCAAATATAGATTTTAAATGATTTGCAAATCATTGCATTCTGTTTTTATTTACATTTTTCAACTTTTTGTTGGAAATATGTTTGTAGTTACTTCATACAGGCCACCACAAATACTGCAGAAAAACATGATCTTGGCAGATTCAAATACTGAGAATAATGGGGAAACTAGAAACATGTGTTCAGAATTTGGCTCATGGCAACTGGATTTCTGTATCATCCAAGTAGCCTCTTCAGTCTGAGGAATGTTGGGCCAAGACCCAAATTTATCCTAGAAACAGGTGTATGAACTGCATGGGGAAGATCAAGGTTTACTGCCAGGCAGGTGGATGTGGAAGGAACAAAGAGTGAGGGCCTCTGGTGGGTGCATGAAGAAGAAGCCAGAGGGAGAATGGGTAAAACAAAGAGTCGGGAATCGTGACAGTAGCTAGTAACTAAAGCTTGTTCATAATTTTAAGAGAGTAAAATGTCCACTATTTTTGTAATGTGAAATGAAAATACTCTATGTACCATGAGTATTTCAAAAGGATTCTTAAGTACAAGAACAGTACTTGAGTAAATATGCTTAGTTACATTCCACCATCTATCTCTCTTCTGTCTCTCTGTAACACAACCATTTTGTATTTGTCGTTTTCTGTCAGCAGTAACACACACCACTCTCCCTCTCTTTCTCTCTCTCTCTCACACACACACACACACACATACCATTCCACCCCAACATTACAGCCAAAATACACTGGCTTTTGCCTCAACCTCATGTTATGTTTATACACTGCTCAAAAAAATAAAGGGAACATATAATCATTCCAATGTTAGTCCAGGTCCATCACACTTCTGGGATATCAACTTGTCCAGTTAGAAAGCAACACTGATTGTGAATCAATTTCACCTGCTGTTGTGCAAATGGAACAGACAACAGGTGGAAATTAGAGGCAATTAGCAAGACAACCCTTTAAAGAAATGGTTCCGCTACAGGACCACTCTCTGCTCTGCTTTCTGCTCAAACTCTCAGAAACAAACTCCACAAGAGTTGTACGAGGGCCCAACGTCCACAAGTGGGGCCTGTGCTCACAGCCTAACACTGTGCAAGCCGATTGGCATTTGCCAGAGAACACCAGGAATGGCAGATTCGCTGTTGGCACCTAGTGCTCACACAGAGCACATGTGACAGACGTGACAGAGTCTGGAGATGCCATGGAGAACATTCTGCTGCCTGCAACATCCTCCAGTGTGACCAGTTTGGTGGTGGGTCAGCGATGGTGGGGAGGCATTTTTTTGGAGTGCCACAAAGGCCTCTATGTGGTAGCCAGAGGTGCCCTGACTGCCATTAGGGATGAGATCCTCAGACCCATTGTAAGACCATATGCTGGTGCAGTGGGCCCTGGGTTCCTTCTGATGCATGACAATGCTAGGCCTCATGTGGCTGGAGTGTGTCAGTAGTTCCTGCATGATGAAGGCATTGATGCTATGGACTGGCCTGCCTGTTCTCCAGACCTGAATCCAATCGAGCACCTCTGGGACATCATGCCTCATTCGCTCCACTGACGCCAAGTCGCACCACGGACTGAGCAGGAGTTGACTGATGCCCTGATCCATGTCTAGGAGGAGGTCCCTCAGGAGAACATCAATCGTCTCATCAGGAGCATACCCAGACGTTGTAGGGAGTGCATACAAGCACATGGAGGCCACACACACTACTGAGCCTCATTTTGAATTGTCTTAAGGAATTTCCACAGAAGTTGGATCAGCCTGTAATCTGACTTTTCTTTTGAGTATGATTCTGAATCCAGACCTCCATGGGATAATGATTTAGATTTTCATTTATCATTCTTATGTTATTTTGTTCTCAACTACTTATTACACTATGTAATGAATAAGGATTTTTAACTGAAAGATTTCATTCATCAAGATCTAGGATATATTGTTTAAGTGTTCCCTTCCCTTTTTTTGAGCAGTGTATATCTATTTTACATAATTTATCATGCAGCATTATAGCTGACACTGTGGTTGGACTTGGAGCGAGAAAAGGTAACAGACAGGCTTATTAGGCGCTGACAGATGTGACTGGTGGCTTCAGCTTTCAGACCTGCGCCAAGGTGCTATTATAACCCAGCAGATGTTTTATTTAGTAATGTTAGTCTGCAGCTTAAGGAAGCAGGTTTAGGGTTATAATGGTTGCTACACTAAATCGACTACACTGCAGAGATTCATTTGAGAAAATTATATTCCAGTCATATTTATTATTATATTACTATATATTTATTATTTTATGTTTTAAAAGGGCCATGACACATCAAATTGACATCAAAGAACTAGAAGAAACATAGACTGACGTTGTCTCACGTCACCTTCTTCTGGGCCAAAAAGTGGCATTAGGAGGTAACTATGAGTGCAAGTGGTGCTGTACTATAGGTTAGTAGACTTTTAGCTACTTCTGATAAGAATCACAGTGGTCTCTGTCACAGCGTCTGGTTCCACATGTTGAACTGGCTGAAAAGGTGGAGACAGGGGTCCGTATAGTGCCAGTGGTGCAGGACAGGATGCACAAGCAAAAGCCTCAACAAAAAAAGCCTATAAATCACTTGCAATTTGTACAAAATGCATAATTTCAAGGAATATTTTTTGGATTTTTTGAGAAATACATGTAATGGTATTTGGTTTGAGTTGGTATTTTCAAACTTCAATCAATGTCATGTTTCCATGTTAAGTCCAGAGTTGACATTAGCACATGGTTAGGTAACTTAGCATAACGAGTGGAAGTCAGGGAAACAGCTTTTCTGGCTCGTAGTGCTAAACTATGTCTACCAACTACTCTGAGCTTGAAAACTGTACTGTACTACTAGTCCCAGCCATACCAGATTTAAAATTTTTCTCATGTAGCATGGTAGAAAATATCCCGGCCCAGGACACAGCAATGGCTTTTGGGGTTGTTGACAAAAAAACAAATACAAAAATTTACTGCAGTGACTCTTTCTCACATTATTTGTGGCCGGACACTATACAGACTTTTTTAACATCTCTTGACATAACAGTCAAAATCCTCAGGGAACAACACATGCCTCAGTGCTGCAGTGAAAACGGCATAACTTCCTGTTTCGGGGCGCTCAAAGTGTTTCCCAGTATACTTTGTTCTCACAGGGGTATTCCCAGGGGGGCAGCGTCCTCTGGTGATATACATAAAAATTGCACAATTGTTTCCCACCCAGCTACACTTAGCTTGCCACTTTACTTTATTTTTTATTATTTTTAACCCAATTGTATTTTTAAAAACAACAGCTTGCCTTGTAATTAAATGGAAACATTAAGCATAACTTGGTGCAGGTGCAGCCAACGGTAGGTCCGGCAGGGTTTAAAGGGTTGATCCAGGTGCACTGGTTGTTCTGCCTCACTATGCATAATTAGCTCTGAATTTGTTTGTGCTGTTGTGTTTCTCCACAGGGACTGTGATGTCAGTCAGATTAACTACATGTATGCTCAGTACGTTAAAAACACCATGCAGCCTCTCAACATCACAGATGTCACCAAGGACCAACGATTCCCCTGGACAGTGAGTTCTCTTTCTTTTGTTTCATCCCTTGCTTTTCCTTTCATTTCCCAAAGTGAATAATTATCTCTCGCATCTCACAACAGAGTGAAAACCCAGATCACACCAGCAACCAAATAAAGAGTTTGCTCTGCACTCCCATCAGGAACGGCAAGAAGGACAAAGTCATAGGTATGAGCTCTCTCTCTACTATAGATATTAGTTGTCAAGATGAACTAACCACATCAGTGAGGACAAAGTAATTAAAGAAGTAACCTTTCAGTGTATTTTCATTAAAAATGCTGATTGTTACTATATTATATTATTACATACAATTCATTAAACTGTCTCAGTTACCTTTCAGTCCATCAGTGTCTTTGATGTAAGCTTAGCTCCAACAATCCTAAATCATAAGCTTGAGAACACATTAAGTCTGCATAGTATTACCACAGGTTTTATGTGTCCATGAATAGTCCTACCACTTCATCCATCACAGTAATTATCATCAGCATAATTAGCTGATAGCAGCTCCATTAGTTGGCTATGAAGATGACTAATGACCGTGGATGTCCCCCGGTGATCAAACAAAACAGGTCCACATGGCCTCTCCTCCAGCATTTAAGGATCCCGAAGATGAGCGAGATCAAAACAGACGATTATTACAATTGAATCTCCATCCTTCACCTTAAACACATTCATTCAGATTAGCTCATTTTTGCTTAATGAATAAATTACAGATGCAATATTCTTTCCTATGTCCTTATAAAACACAGATTTATGTCCAGGTATAAACAACAACTGGTATTTGTAACTCTCTTTCTGTCTGTTTTTTAACTCTACTGGGCCCTTGGGCAAAATTCAGCTGCCTGAGTTCAAATCTAAATAATCCCCAACCCTGAATGACTTCCTCTTTAGGTGTGTTCAGGCAGCATTTTACCTGGTGTTAATTGATGTTAAATGTTGTTTAATGATTTACAAGAAGAGGTCTCAAGTTACGATGTTTTAAATGTTAGAGCTGGTGAAAGTCATTAGCAAACACTACAACAGAAGATCAACTCAACTCAAGATCAAAATCAAAGAAAGACTGATTTTTAGCACTGCACATGCACAATGCTAAACATAAATTTACTTTAAAATTTTTATTTAGAATTCTTTATTGTAAGAACTCTACATGATCAAACCGGTCCAGAAGATTTCCAGATGACTCCAACATACTTCGTTTTCTTTTTTTTGCTCTAGGCTCAAACCAATTTATTGATATTTTTTGTTTGTTTTCTTAGGTGTTGTGTCTAGGGAGCTGACAGAGAGAGAGAGAGAAATGCAGACAGATCAGCGCTGCATTTCACAGAGCAAGCTGACTGAATTAGAGAGACTTTGTGAAAAGGGACTTATTTAGACATCTACAACGCAACATGTTGGTTTCAGTTTTAGTTGGTCTTTAGGTAGACTTTATTTAAAAATGAGGGACATCACTGTCTGTAATGATTTCCCCCATTCATTCAGCTGCTCCTCTCAGATGATAGTAGCGTGGAAAGCGTCGGCAGCCTTTGTTATGCACATGCACTCTTGTAAAAAACTGATTAGAAACCAGCTTACGCATATACATCAATAGCGTAAATTATCACTACATGAGTATTTTTCTGTGTCCATGTAGGTGTATGTCAGTTAGTGAACAAGATGGATGAGCCGTCAAGCAGTGTGAAGGCCTTCAACAGGAATGATGAGCAGTTCCTGGAGGCATTTGCAATCTTTTGTGGTCTTGGTATCCAGAACACACAGATGTATGAAACTGTGGAGAGAGCCATGGCAAAACAGGAGGTCACCCTGGAGGTAAACCTTACACACACACACACACACACACACATGCATATGACCATCACTATTATAACTGTGGATGGTGTATTTCTGTTGTTAATAAAACATTATCACACGTTTGGACATGACACATTGGACAAAAATGCAATAGATCGCACGGGATTGATAGGGATTGGTTGAATTTGCATCAGTTGTGATCACAACATTGAGAATTCCTGGCATTGAATAAAACTGGTCCACCCTACTTATATGAATTTTCTTCATGTATTTGTCAGCTGACATCAGATTCTTTGTCCAGTCGACACACCCTCAAAGACCTGCTTTTAGGGTTAAGGTTAGAGTGTGTTTTAGATTACTGCATCAGGTGTGTAGATGTGATTATAGCAGCAAATGTAGCTTTGAAGAAAAAGGTCAATTAAAGTTTATCACTGATGTACAGTCAGCGACGAACCATTAATTGGATATTTATGTGTAACCTTTTCAGAATGGATTCTCAATCACAGAATAAAATATAGTGAGAAATGAATCAGTGAGGTTAGAATCAAAACCTCAAAATAAATGAACCCAATTTCTTGGGTTTTTGATTTATATGTATTTATGATGTTTGTTGTAGTCATTTGGCCAATTTGGTGTATAGTTTCACTTAAGATTTTTCCCAGACCCCATTGACTTTGTGAAACTCCTGTCTCATTGTGTCTCAGCTGATGTTTCCCCAATAAGTCATAGTGTGAGGATCCCTGCATATTCTACAGTAATTCTACAGGCAATCTATCAAAAAGGTGACACATAGAGACCAATTCACACCTACAGGCAACTTAGAGTCACACAGTCAACGACGGATAGAACCCAGGTGCTTCTAGCTGTGAGGACACTGTGCTACCACTACACCACCACTTTTCTATATTTGACCTTATATTTCTGTTAAATCAAAAAATCACAAAAGGCCATAGCAAAACATAAAGGTGATCTAAAGAACTGATCAGACACTGAGCAGCTGTGTAGGCACTGTTTACAGTATGTTTTTCTTTTTTACACAGAAAACCTGATATGACTGAAAGTCTGTATATCTCATCAGTTTTGGATGTGTGTGTTGCAGGTCTTGTCGTATCACGCCACTGCAGCAGAGGAAGAATCGCGGGAACTCCAGGTAACCGCGGTAAATTGAAATTTATTTATTTAATAAATACACATTCACGCAGACACACAAACCTCACGGAGTAATCAATAGACAGCTTTAAACACACAAAGTGACACGCACACTGACAGTGTGCACTGACTTCAGGGTCAGAGGAAGCAGAGTTTGTGTAACAGAACACCACACTGCCACGAATCAGCAAGAAAGTGCTGGAGTAGCAACTCTATGTGGCTGCTTTCCTCACAGCCACGTGCACACAGGCTGGACACAGCATGCACTCAATAGAACCAGTGGACTTAGTAGTCATTATAGACTTTTTATTCATCATAATAATCTTAATCATAATTGTGAATCGAATGTTGATTTGAACAGTAGAAAACTGGTCCAGTTTGAGACGCAAACAGCCGCTAAAAGAAAATAAAATAACACAAGTTATTTCAATAAAAAGTTCCTGAAAACAATTTAGAAGTCATGTTCAGAAAATATATGTATCTAGAGATCTAAACTGACTTCTCAAATTGTATCAGAAAACATTTTGTTTAACAGAATGTGATCATTTTTGATAATTTTGAAACTGACATCTCATAATAAAGAAAACAAAGCAACTCAGAAAACACAGTAATAGAAGAATTAGAGAACATCATTACAAATTTAAAAACACAGCATTTTAAATAGTCCTGAAATAATTTTGCCCAACATCCTTTCATATCAACACAGAGTTAAAATAAACAATGTAAATGCTGAAGGTCTTTTGTCTTTCTATTAATAATATGTGAAGTGGTTAATTGCAGGTTAGGTGTGATGTGTGATGTGACTGTGCTGTCCTAGATTTGGTTCTAAACAACTGTCATTAGTTTAATTTGTCCTTTGCTTGTCTAGAATGTCCAGTAGTAAGTCAACTTGTTTTTACTATTTTATGTATCATGTGCACACATTTGTTCTCCTTCTCTTTCCAAATGGAGTTTTCTTTGGAAAACTGGTGTGATAGTTGAGTCTGCAGCCTGAGGTAAGAATCCACTGAGGCTTCTGTATCACAGTTATTGCTAAATTTCTCTGCAGTTAAACTGTTAATATTATATGAAGTACATCATTCATGATTCTGGTGAAGTTGCCTCTAATCTCCAATTCTTTCACATGAATGTGTTACCCATAACTGAATAGGAAAACCCGGGTTTTATAGAGCAAGCTTATAACAGACTGTGTAAATATCAGATCAAGAGCTATCAAGAGAGTGATACAAGACCTCTGGTTTCAAAGCTTCCAAAGAACTGTCATTTTCAAAGGAAAGCCAAAAGCTAGAAACTGCCACCAAGAGTATCTTTACTCTGATATCATCATTCATACATTATATATCGTGCTGCAACTTTTTTAGAATACACATAAAATGACATTTCTACAGATTTGGATCATTAGCTCATTTGACAGTAACATAATGTAACATAGCTGGTTTTCTGGCACTCCACAGCAGCTCTCCACATATTAACCGACCCAGCTTTCGCACCAGCGTCAACAAAGACATCACATGGCTGTCTCAAAAGGTCCTGTTCTGTTCTCCTCTCGTTGTGGCGAAGTGGCTGAACTAACAGCATAACCTGCTTAAGTGGCCTCCCCTGAGTGCTACATAGAGGATGTGTCACTTGGTATCTAGGACACGGGCTTGATTTTTCTTCCCAACAGACATATACACAACAGATACATACAGTATGTGTGATGATGAAAACCCTCTTAATTGTGTAGTAAAAGCTGCTACTGTAACTGCAGCAGCATGTTTCTGTCAGTTTTGTGATAAAACTATATAAGGGTTAAGATTAGGAGTCTGGAAAGTGATTACATTATCAACAGTGATTATTTCAACTAAATCATTCACATGTTAGACTTTAGTATCCATGTATGTGTGTCATTTCCTAATGTTTCTGTAACGTTTGTGTTTGAAGGTAACCACAATTCCGTCAGCCCAGTCGTTGGGACTCCCGGACTTCAGCTTCAGTGACTTCGACTTGTCGGACACTGAAACCACGCTGGCTACCATCCGCATGTTTGTCGACCTCAACCTGGTCCAGAACTTCCAGATGAAATACACGGTATGAACAGACCTGATCTGGGAATTTACTCAAGTTGATTATACTATAGTACAGTATTTATAGTATTGACCATTGAACTGGCCACTAAAATTAGTCTGTGTAAAATGACTAAAGCTTATAGAACCTATATTAGGGGTTAGAAATGGACTCCTGAGGTCCCCAGAATGTGTCTGTCAGTTTTCATTTACGTGGCAACAACAATGTGGCATCCAGACCTTACATAACCATGCGATTTTAACAGTATCCAACCTAATAAACTAATAAAAATAGCTTTAAAAGTTTCCCACCATGTCTCTAGGACATTCTGAATGTTCAGTTATGTAAGTAGCCGACACTTTCTCCTGTTTCCTGAGTATGAGAGAAGCTAACCCAGTAAAACACTTCACAGATCCTCTGTGATCTCACTTCTCTGCTTTAAAGGTAGCTTGTGAAGTTTTCTTGTAAATAAATTAAAGCTTTGCTTCCATTCCGTGTTAAAACTCATACTGAGATGACAAGTGGACAACTGAGACAGATGATGTTAGACTAAGCTAGGTCTGTGCATGGTCCAGTCTGTACACTGGCCAAAACAAGTACCTTATCTTGCATTGATGACATATTTTCCTGTAACATTCTTTCAGCGCAGCATCAGAGCGAGTTACCATTTACACTACAAAAGATACAGTATGTGGTCAAATGCAGACGCAGAGTGAGTGATCAGATCATGATCTGTCAGAGTGGCCTAAGACACATATTAAGTGCTGTCCAGCTGATCTGACCAATCAAATCAGATGTAAATAGAGTCTTTGCTTGTCCTCAATGCTTAACACATGTTGGATGTATTCAAGGTGTGAACTATCTAACTAACTAACAACCTTTCCAGTGTGCACCACGATTCTCAGTCACCTGCACACGCATACAGTACATATAAGTGCGTGGCAGCACAGCCAATAACAGACTTACTGCAAAAAACAGGCAGGACTGATTCAGTTGTGACATTCTGACTATCCATACACCACCTGAAATACGGAATAAAAAGCTGCTTGTTGTCTTAACGGCTTACAGTCTCTTTCTTTCAAGAACTCTGGTATTCGGCCACGTAAATCGAGTAACCTCACGGATGACCAGAGCAGGAATACACACAAAAGTGTACAAATTGAATGATTGATGATGTCATTGGATGACACTGATGTAAAGTATTGTGTATTATGTAAAGCTAGTTAATGCACAGCATTGACACATTTATCTTTTTTTGTTTGTTTGTTTCAGCTTAATGTCTAGAAAATAAAACTATAATACAAAACTCCCCAGTTTTAAACTATGGCTATATTAATGTAAAACTATAAAGGAGAACTTCAGACATTTTATAAGCATAAATTTTCCCCACATAACCCTAATCATAACCCTTCGACCCCCTACATATACACTAAAACTACAATACAGATTGAGTTTGACAGGAACAATAGGATAGGTTCACTAGCAGACTGAACATTTTAACTCTTAATAGTCTTAATTCAAGAAAACATTCAGTGTATTTGTCATCTGTTGTGGTGTTACAAGTTTGTATTGTAAGAGTTACAAGTAACTCTAAAATAATTGTTTCAAAAGTGTTAATTTAACACTTTTCTAGTGGTTCCCATATAAACACTGGCTGAATGTTCATTTTAGCTTTGAGAGTGTTAAATGTGCAATGTCACATTTGCAGTGGCTTTTTAGCCAAATGCTTCAAAAGATGAATTAGCTGAAGCCTCATTTAACAGCATTAAATGTACCTACTGATAAAAACTATGAAGTGCAACCAAATGATGTGATTCTTCCATCTCTTATGGTATTGTTTTCATTAGTAGCATTAGGGCAACCAGGTTTCTAATCATCTTTCTACAAGAAGGCATGTGCAGGACAAAGGCTGCAGACACTCACCACTGTACTACTTTTAGCAGAGAGGAGCAGCTGGACAAAGCAATTGTTCCTCATTTTTAAAATCAAGTCTGCCCAGTGCCAGACTAAAACTGAAACCAACATACAGTTAAAAGTATGTGTCTGCGTGTGCAGCACTGCCAATGCATATATAAAAAAGGACATAGTCAAGATAAGATAAGATCAAACTTTACTGCACTTACAGTATTTCCCCACTGTCACAGGAAACAGTATAAAGTACAAAGAGCAAAGAGCATTTTTTAAAGTATTTACAAAAATGATTTACAAGTCAATACACAGCCAGAAGTAATTTAACTAGACTGTTGAGTTGTATAGTCTTACTGCGGTGGTAATAAAAGATCTGCAGTAGTGCTGCTTTCTGCACTGAGGGTGTATCAGTCTCAGTCTCCTCCACTGTCTGATGCAGCGGGTGAGAGGTATTGTCCATAATGGATGTCAGCCTGGCAAGCATCCTCCTCTCACCCACCTCCAGCGGGCCTGTGGGCAGCCTAGGATAGAGCTGGGCCTCCTTACCAGCGTATTCAGTCTCTTTCTGTCCTTTAGTACACCCCAGGGGACCTCAGTCTCCTCAGAAGCTGGAGGCTACTTCGGTCTCTCTTGTACAGTGCGTCCAGTCTAGTTTGTAGTTTATGTCCAATTATTTTCTTTAATGTAGTAATCCTACCTGTCCAAAGCATAATGAGTTCAGCTTCAGATTCACAGGGTTTTATTTTTGTGAAGGGTATCGTGGCAACGCAGAAACCACAACAGCTGCTACAGACAGCACCACCGCAACACACTGACAACACTAGTTTGTTGTTGTTGTCAGTGCGTGTCATGGAAAAAAGACGAGCAGCTTCCTGCCTTGTTAATTGCAGAAAACAATCTGCTTCTCATTGTCAGCAGCATTAGACCATTAGAACGTGAGTGTATTTGTGTGTTCGATGATGAGTGAATGCATTTACAACTGAGTTTATATTTGTGTATTTGCCTGCATCCTTAACTCTGAGACCACACACATACACACGCAGACACACACAGCACCAAGGTACACCTAAAACACTTCCCCTCCAAAAATCACTCGCACGCTCTTCCCTCCATTATCAGCGCCTGTCAGACCCTCCACTCTCATCATCAGGCCCCCCCTTGGCGCCAGCGCTGCCTAGTCGCTTGTGGGTTTGGCTCCCCTCCTCAATATGCTCTTCGTGTGAAGAGGTCCTTGTATGTTGGTGGCTGACCTCCAGAGTGCCTGTGGAGAGAGGCCTCATAAAGAGGAGCTTTGATTGGAGGAGATTAGTTCCCTCCAGCAGCGCGGCCTGTCAGTTTGACATTCACACCAGGAGCTGACACACTGACCACCCTGGAGCATCACATCCTGTACATGTTATTAGGTGATTACAATTATTTAACATTATGTAGCCATTTATTATAATCTTAGACGAAATTGTAGTGAACTCCTTGGAGAAAATTAACTTTGATTTGATTACCTGAATAATCATATGGGGTTCTCACAGTGTCTGAGCTTCAATTAATTTTTATTCACTGTGCATTCACAGTGAGCATGTGGTGTAACACAGACTAAGAGGTGGTAAGTAACTGTGTACGTTTACTCAAGTACTGTACGTAAGTATAGTTTTAAGGTACTTCTAATTATTGAAGTATTTCAATTTTATGTTACTTTTGTTATTACTCCACTAGAAATCAGAGGAATTATTGTACGTTTAATAATAGAGAATAGTAGAAA